>CP099853.1:19811301-19963801 GCA_030062745.1 Capitulum mitella | reverse complement strand
GCAGTCAGACAAGCACGCACTCTTCCGGACAGTGATATCCTCACACTACGCCAGGCAGTCCCAGTCTGTCCGATACACTCCCCCTGCCGAGACAGGGCCTGTCCCCTGCTCCGGACGCACCTCCTCCACCCGGTAGACCTTGTTGTCGGTGGCTGGACGCACGAAGCGCGGCTTCTCCCTGTTGGCCGCCTGCACGGCCACGCGGACAGTGGCGGTGTCGTTGAACTTGCCGTCCGTGGCCACCACCGAGAGCACCATCTCTGAAGCCGGCACGACGGCGGTCAGAGGCGGCGGAACGATCACCGTCCGCACGGATGTCGAACTTCCAACAGTCGATCCAACTACAGCATCCCACGCCGGCGCTGGTTGGGCGGTTTTCACGTGTTGCGATGACACGTGGGACTCGTCAAACTCGAGTGACTTGGCGGATCGATTTCGACTAGCCGGCACCAAGGTATCATAATTAGTAATCATGTCGTTTCGCTGTGGGAAACAGATGATTCCCGAAATCGTTGTTGAATGCCATACAAGAACACCTCACAGCAAGTGACTCCACTGTCAACAAGGCCGGACACTGCATCGTTTCCACAATGGTATCCATCCGCCAACAATTATCACCCGCCCACCCTTCGGTCAGCGACCATAATGTCGACTCCCTCCATCAAAGACGACGCTTCTTTTCATCGATATCCACGTTCTAACCTTCCCCGCCAATGACTACGATTTTCCTCACCGGGCAGTCGTGACCCCAACTCGCCCTCGTCCTACCTCCCCCCCCCGCCCCGCCGGCCGGAAGCTCGTACCCTCCTGGTCGGCGGTGAAGCGCCGGGCCGGGTACAGGAAGCCGGAGACCGGGTCCAGACGGAACCAGGCCGAGTTCTGCCCCTCCACCAGTGAGTAGCGCACCTCGGCGTTGGCGCCGGCGTCGTCGTCAGAGGCGACCACCTGCAGCAGAGAGGGGGCAGTCGGAGGAGGCTGGGGCACGGAGAGACGACCGGCGACAGGATCAGAGGACGCCGGGGAACGGTGAGACGACTGAGAGAGAAGCTGCGCGCACACAGGACAGCTGCAGCCACAACTGGCCGCAGGGCGGGCAGCATGGTCAGAGGAGACTGGAGAACGGAGATACGACTGGCAGCACGGTCGGAGGAGGCTGGGGAGCGGAGAGACGACTGACAGAAGCAGCTGTGTACAAACAGGACGGCTGCCGGACGAGGACAGTGTCGGAGATCGCTGGGAACGGAGGGACGACAGACATACAAACGAACGAGACACACAGGACAGCTCGGCCACGTTCGAGAACACCTGGCTTGACTGACCTGCCGCTCCCGAACGACGTTCGACAGCAAGGCCGTTTCCGAGGACGGGAAAGCCGGAGGAAACGGCGTTACTGTCGCCCGCTGTTTGGGAGTATTACGAGTACGAGTTCGAGTGGGAGGATTGGGAGTGCGCCACTAAGTGATCCCGGTAAGCCAGGTCTCAAACAGGCCCTTAAGGTCACCACCTACCAGATGGTAATTGGGCGAGAGATCGCTGGAAACAGACAGACACGAGAAAACGCTGCATGAAGTCACTTCTTCGGTGAGCCGCCGTGTAGAAGAACAAGGCCAGACCTCACCAGCACAATGCCTCCCGAACGCACTGATCACGTGACTCGTTTAAGGCCGCCGGCACTGACGACGAGGCGCTGTGCCTGGCGACTGTCAGTCTCGGCGCTGACGCCCCTCAACAGCCTGCCGCCGGGCCGCGTCGAGGGGCCGGCCGTCACCTGCAGGATCGGGCTGGGCGGCGACAGAGGAATGTCCTCCACGATTCTTGGCCGAGAACTCCGGCGCGGAGAACTCCGGCGCACGGTCGTTGATGTCCTCCACAGTGATGTTCACCTGCGGGGGGGAGTTGGCGTCAGCGGGCTGGTGGATTCCGGCCAATCGTCTTGCCCCCAATCATTTGCATCCTTATGTACGTATTTACTGTCTCCCTACTGCTCACCGCGTCCCGCAGCAGCACAAGGCGTGAACCAGAACTAACCCCTCGACCTCACTTGACAGAAAAATGCAGTACAAACAGACGACAGTTTCATATATCGCATCAGCGCCGCCAGAGGAGCCGTGTTTTTTTTTTGGGGGGGGGGGGGGGCGTTGGTTTCTCACCAGGGCGGAGGAGCTGCGTCGGCCCTGGTCCGGGCCCATGTCGAACGCCACCACGGTCAGCAGGATCTGGGAGCGGGCCTCCCGGTCCAGGTCGGAGCTCAGTCGGATCACGCCCACCGCGTCCACCGAGAACTCAGAGTCCAGCGGTCCTGACGGCCAGACACGGTCAGACGCAGACACAGACAGACACGGACCAGCGAGAACTCAGAGTCCAGCGGTCCTGACGGCCAGACACGGTCAGACACAGACACAGACAGACACAGACCACCGAGAACTCAGAGTCCAGCGGTCCTGACGGCCAGACACGGCCAGAGACAGACAGGGTCAGACACGGTCCATCGAGAACTCAGAGTCCAGCGGTCCTGACGGCCAGACACGGTCAGACGCAGACACAGACAGACACAGACCACCGAGAACTCAGAGTCCAGCGGTCCTGACGGCCAGACACGGTCAGACGCAGACACAGACAGACACGGACCACCGAGAACTCAGAGTCCAGCGGTCCTGACGGCCAGACACGGTCAGACACAGACACAGACAGACACAGACCAACAAAGACTCAGTGAGTGGTCCTGACCGCCAGACATGACCAGACACAGACACGGACCACCAAGAACTCAGGGTCCCAAGGTCCTGACGGCCACAGACAGGGTAAGACACAGACACATACAGACAAGGACCAACGAGAACTTAGTCCAGCAGTCCTGACGGCCAGACACGGTCAGACGCAGACACAGACAGACACAGACCACCGAGAACTCAGAGTCCAGCGGTCCTGACGGCCAGACACGGTTAGACACAGACATAGTAAGATACCGGCTATCAGACACAGACATTGACAGATATAGACACAGTCAGACACAGACAAAGACAGCCACAAACACGGGCGGACACAGACATCGGCAGATGGAGACACAGTCAGACACAGACAAGGTCAGACACTGCACTGGGGACTCAGCCACACACGTAGAAATTGCCACCCTGTCGGCAGACAGGACCGAAACAGACAAAACCGCCCGGCCTGCCGGTCACCCTCGTCAGGACCGACGAACACCACGCCAGGCCACACGCACGGCAAACAGCGCGCAACATATCCACACACCGTGCACGGCCACGCACAAACAACCGCACACCATGCACAAATGAGCGCGACAAGCATCCGAACTCGACTGCAGGCGTGCTGTACAAGGTGTAACATCTGGACAGCCATGTTTCTTCCTGAGAACAGTCGCACCCCGCCTTCCAAACAAAAAACGGAACCGCGAACAAAAACGCAGTCAGGAAGCTCTTGAGTGATCATCAGTCAAAATCAGTCCAGAGGAAACCGTTTCACGGAATTGAAAGTCATTAGTCACGCCTTGTTCTAGGTAACATTGCAGCAAAGCCTCATTGAAGAACATACATCGACTTCGTAAACTGGCAAATCTCATCCACCAGGATGACAACGGCAGCAGAACGCGTATGATTTGCGCAATGAAACGCGTCCGTGTTGTGTTTTGTACAGGAATCAAACCGTGAGGAAATACGTAAGCGCAAGACAAAGGGAAGCGAACATGCTATGAAACGTAAGAGCAAGGGTGGATTTACGAATGTTGTGCCTGGACGATCAATGCCGAATGATATGAGCATGGAAAAACGGTGAGTCTGGCTGACTAAAAACAGTGTCTGCACAGTGCACGCAAGAAAAAGCCATGCACGCATGAAAGCAGGGTGGCTAAATTCAGCCAGTTGGGCGTCAGATATGTAAATATTAATTTCTGCTACTGGATCGCTCTGTTGTTAGGCTTTCTGGCAGCTGCATTGCTCCTCCCCTTGTCTGAGACCAACCAATGAGCACTGAGCAGAGGACGTTGCCGGGCTGTTTCTAACTGCCCCAGGCAATACAAGTCGGACAGGCAAGTCTGGATGCGCGAAGGGTGCGAAGGTCAATAGAGAGGCGGCCAATAACCAGAGGCGGCGATTCAGAGCCATGGCAGGAAGAAGTCTGACAGCATGAATTCCAATCTACATCCTTGACATCTGACTGAATTTAGCCACAATGCATGAAAGTCATGACGATCAATGCGCAACGATCTGATAATTGAAAAGCAGTGACTCTGAGTGACTAAAAACAGCATCTGCACAGTGCAAGCAAGAAAAAGCCATGCATATGGGCGTTCTTAAGAAGCGAATCCAGAGATTGGCGCAAGCGTGCAACGAGAACACAGCTGTGTACCCGGTACAGAAAGCGCACAGAGCCTCCGCCTTTAGCCTCGACAGCCAGAACCCAAAGCCCACCAGAGAGCGTCAGACCGAACCAACACCCGGCGGGGCAGAGCGATAAGTCGTCCCGCGTTCCACCTGCCATGCAGCGCATGCCCCGCTGAAGTACCTGTCACCGACACCGACACGGGCCGTCAGGGGACCACCTGTAACGACAGGGCCTGTCAGAGGCGACGCCCGCAGAGAGGCGGCTCAGAGACGGAGGGAGACCAGTCGCGGGAGACGGGAGACACCTCGGCACCCTGGAGCGGCGGCTCAGAGACGGAGGGAGACCAGTCGCGGGAGACGGGAGACACCTCGGCACCCTGGAGCGGCGGCTCAGAGACGGAGGGAGACCAGTCGCGGGAGACGGGAGACACCTCGGCACCCTGGAGCGGCGGCTCAGAGACGGAGGGAGACCAGTCGCGGGGGACGGGAGACCACCCTGGAGCGGCGGCTCAGAGACGGAGGGAGACCAGTCGCGGGAGACGGGAGACACCTCGGCACCCTGGAGCGGCGGCTCAGAGACGGAGGGAGGCCAGTCGCGGGAGACGGGAGACACCTCGGCACCCTGGAGCGGCGGCTCAGAGACGGAGGGAGACCAGTCGCGGGAGACGGGAGACACCTCGGCACCCTGGAGCGGCGCTCACCACGGAGCCGTGCGGTTAGCGTCCAGTGTTCCACAGAATGTCCGTTCAGGAGGATCCAGCGACGGTTAGAAAGAATGAGACAGGAGGGCAAGAGCTTGTTAAGGTCACACCCAACAGGATATAACAAAATTGGCAACATCGAGATTGGGCAGGTATTTGAACGGCTACCACGACGGGCTGAAGCCAGTCGTGCTCCTCGGCACTAATGTTGTAAGTCTTTCCTTCGTTTATCGAGTGACCACGCGCCACGCGTTTAATTTTCCCATGCTGTGAACTGACCCTGGTTATTTCGTTGACCATTACGACCATAGATCTCAGAGATATTACAGTTTCCCCGATCCCAAATCTCCACGCTGTGAACTGCACCTCGTTATTTCCTTGACTGTTAAGACCACAGATCTCAGAGACATTACAGTTTCTACGATCCCCAAAAAAGAAAAAACAGATGACCGACATCAGACTGATCCCCCTGACCACCAGACGCCGGGCGGGCGAATCAGTCGGCTCACCGGGGATACTGTAGCTCACTTCACCGTACTTCCCGGCGTCGTCGTCCGTGGCCAACACCTGGGCAATCTCTGTACCCGGAGCGCTGTGCTCCTGAACAGAGGCAGCGTACACCTCCTGTGTGCAACAGGCGGACACGGTGTCATACGGCGTCCAAATGGTGGGAGACACCCAAATATTACGTTTCGTTATTGTCCGAGGGCGCGAGAACAATACACAAATCCAGTAACAAACAGTCCAGGAACAAACATTAAGTCCCACTACCCCTTTCACCATTTTTCGTGCCTCTCCTAACACACAACCAGACGTGCCCACCGTGATGTGTCGCCGGTATACACCGTCACACAGCCAACCGTCCTACCATCACAGCCAACACACACACATTTCCCCTGCCTCACACCCAATCCTCCCACCAGCACAGCCTGTGTCGCATACGCCCCGCGCCCCGCAGCCAAACACACACACCGCCAGCGGGCAGCAGGCCCCTGACCGGGCCCCGCCCGACCGTCGGCCCCGGACAGCGCACCTGGCTGAAGACGGGCGTCATGTCGTTGACGTTGACGACGCTGATGACCAGCTGGGCGGTGGTATTGCGCTGCGGCACGCCGGAGTCGAACGCTGTCACCGCCAGCTCGATCGTCGTCAAGTTCTCGTAGTCCACTCGGGACTTGACGGACAGCTCGCCTGCGGGTAGCGGCCGGCGCGGGTCAGACGGGTCAGATCCGTCAGGTCGGGCGGGTCAGGTCACAGTGACCAGTGGACCAGACAAGTCAGATGGTAAGACTGGTCAGAAGACCAGACTGGTCTAACGGTCTGGCTGGTCAAAGGACCCGACTGGTAAGAGTGTTACGCGTGTCAGAGGGCTGGACTATTCAGAGGGTCCCACCAATCAGAGGGTCACAACGGTGGTAGCCACACCAGGTCATGCTCGATCAATGAAACCCCATTTCAGGCATCCCTTCCAAGGCCGTCAGTACTGGATTCGCAGCTCTTGGCGTTGGCTGCCGTGCTCCCGAAAGTGAACTGCACAGAGAGCAGGCCGCGCCCTTGACCCGAAGGCGGAAGACAACAAACAAGCCGAAAACCTTGTAAGCCCACACCGTCCGACGGATACTCATGCGCCCAAGAATATCCAACACACAGCAGGCGGCACGCCACCAACTCAAGGTCAAGACGTGCCAACACCGCACGGTACGTACCCGACGCCGGCGTACAGCACGCCTCCTGCCACAAACCAGCCTCGAAACCGACCCCACCGCCGCGCTCCGACCGCACCACTCACCGGTGCCGGGGTCCAGGCGGACGTAGTCGTTGGGCTGGGCTTCGTAGCGGCGCACCTTGGTGTCGCGGTCGGTGGCCCTGACGCGGCCGAACACGGTGCCGGCCGCCATCTCCTCCCGCAGCTGGTAGGTCAGCACCGGCCGCTCGGGGGTCCAGGGCGCCGCGAACTCCGGACCGAACTCGTTCACGTCCACGATCGTCACCAGCAGGCGGCCTGTAGCGGGCGGAGCACACGGTCAGACGTGACAGAGTGCAGAGTACGGGATACGGGGTCTAGTCAGGAGCAACATCATCGGCAGACGGAGTGGACAGCGGCGGAATACAGGGGCAGTCGTGACGTCACTGGTAATCAGATAACAACTTCGGAAGCAGCACAATATATATATATATATATATATATATATATATATATATATATATATATATATCAGTCTGTGTGTGTATGTGTGTGTAACTTTCTCCGCATGTTTGCTGGTTAGGATACAGGTGAGAACACACAGTAATATACATCACACGGAATAAGATACGCCAAGAGGAGGGCCGCTGCCTGGAGTACGGCAATACAAATGCTGAGAGCAAATATGAGGAGGACTGGGGCAAAACACGACAGCCCGGAGCACAGTGGAAGACACTGTGCACAACAAACACACTGACGAATCGCACAATGCAAAAACTGAAAGACAAACAGGCTGAGGCACACAAAAGATTGAGACATGCCGTCTACAGAGCACGTTGGTGCACACACAGTGACATGGTGCATACAGAGCGGGCACGGGTCGTAGAGCGGTGACCTGAGAGGGCGGCGCCGACCGACCTGTGCTGGACTGGGGCGGCGCGGCGCTCGTGTCGGTGACCCGCACGGTCAGGGTCACCACGGCGGCCAGGTCGCGCCGCAGCGGCTCGGCCACCGTCACCGAGCCGTCCTCCGACACGTTGAAGAAGCTCTGCAACACGGCGCCGGGAGCTGAGCTTCGGCAGCGCAGGCCGGTCACCATTCGGCGGCCTGGGAGGCTTTAAAAGCTCGGCGGACTATACAGACTGGGCAAAGGACGGGCCGACGGGTCTCTGTTGGTCTCGCTCAGCGCCGTACCGTAGTCGTACATCGTCGCAGGTCATCGTACGCCGTAACCTTGCGTTGCGTTGCGTTGCGTTGCGTTGCGTTGATAGCCTGCACGGTCTCCTGCTCGTTTCTCAGAAACGAGCATCAGACCGAGACGAGGACAGCTTCCTTTGTCACCACGAAAGCCAGCGCGTGTCTTAACCACCTAAATGAATGTACAGACTGAAGCGACTGTCCCGAGTCACGCGGAGGACCCAGCGATGCAGGCCCCTCTGGTCCGCGGTTTCTGGGGCCGCGGCACTGGCAAACTGATCGCCTACGTCGGCCGCCACGAGAGGGTGCCACTTCGAATGGCAGCGTCTCCCACCATTTCCCACCGGGAGAACGAAACGTTGCCACGACCCGGACTCGAACTGGGGACCTTCCGTTCTACGGTCCGCCGCGCAGACCACCAGACCACGCCGTCCCGCCCTGAGCCGGCCGCTGACCTTGTAGTCCTCGTTGAGCCGGTCCACGGGTTTGCCGTCCTGGCTGACGGCCGAGGAGGCCTCGTCCAGGCTGAAGACCAGGTCCTCGGGGGACGCTACGTCCGGGTCCACCGCCGAGAGGCGGTAGAAGGCCGTCCCGATCTCGGCGTCCTCCGACACCTACCGGGTACCAGACAGTCGCAGACAAAAATGCCGGGTACCAGACAGTCGCAGACACCCTGCAGACAACGTCAGACAACACCGGACCACGGGCAACGTCCAAGCATTTCAATAATTTCCGACAACAGGGATTATCATAATCTGCGACAGCTCGCCAGCCCCAAACGCCTTTCAGCCGACACCAGACAACCGTCGCCCATCCGTTTCGTATCAGACCCGCTCCGCACAACACCTCCCCGAGACAACTCAGACATCCGCCAGTCGATTTCAAGCGCACAGCGCGCCATACACGGCAGACAGGTGCCTGGGTCCCGACGGAACGCAGGTTATTTTCGTTTCGCGTCCGATTCTCAGCTGATCAGGGCACGGGCTGCGTCACCTCGACATCTCGACGCGATCTTTCCGAGACCACGCCATGACAAGCCCAGGTCGGCGAAGGTCGAAGGGTTCAACACGAAACGGGGATAACCTGCATTCCATCGGGCCCCGGGCACTCGTCTGCCGCTCGGACGGCGGCGGCCCCTCCGGCACCCCGCCGCCGTCCGAGACAGGGGCGCGGCCAGGGGCTGACCCCTCAGTCGGCGGCGGCCCAAACCGACCTCTGCCCGCTGCGTCCCCGGCGTGAAGTGCGGACTCTTGTCGTTGGAGTCGATCACCAACACGGACAGCGTGGTGGTGCCCGTCTGTGCCGGCGTACCTGACGGAGACGGGGGCAGATCAGGGGCGGGCAGCCAGGCAGCGCTCACACAAAGGCTGGTCTGCTCGTGCTCACGTCAGCACATATCTGCAAATATGTTCCAATCAGCCAGGCGGCCGAAATGTACTGCACATCACGCTGTTTCTTGTCGTCTGTAATGGCGTGACGACTAGTGAAAGCTAAAACATCAGCCGCAGGTGTCAGCGGTGTCGCTACAACAACGGCTGTCGGATAAAACTCACGATGATCTGCGTCAGGTTTTGGTATCTTTTCAAGATTGATAGGCTTAAAAATGCCAACCTGTTCAATAATTTTGCCGTTGGCGCCCAAGTCCTAAACAACTTCCTGAGGAACGCTTCCCCTTCCGTCAGCGACGCCAGAGGGGTCCTGAACAAAATCCAAGTCGTCACTGTGATGGAACGACCAGGACCCCAGCCCTACCCGCAACACACTTCAGTCCTCATGTGAAGAACACCCAACCTCCGCACACCACGGCCCCTCCGGAGAACATTCCTGTCCCCCCCCCCCCGAGCACACCCGTCCCCTGGGGGACGTCTCAGTCCTCTCAGGGTTCAGAGAACACCCGAATCCTCCCGAGGGGCACCCAGTCTTTCCCCCTTCAGACTACTTCATTCCCCAGGACGACCGACCCGGCCTCCCGAACGACACCTCAGCCTCTCTGGAGGACATTCCAGTCCTCCGGAGGACCCCAATCCTCCCGGGGGCTGCCGAGTCCTCCCGGACGACACCCTAGTCCTCACCGGCGTCGACGGCCAGGATCTCGATGGCGTACTGGGGCCGGCGCTCGTGGTCCAGCCGGCGGGCCAGCGTGACCACGCCGTCGGCCGGGTCCAGGCTGAAGTCGTCGTAGCCGCCCCGCTGCAGCCGGTACCGGATGGCCGCGTTCTGCCCCGTGTCCCGGTCCAGGGCGGCCACCTGCTCCACCACCGTGCCTGTAACAGAGGGCAGACTGAGGCCCTGCTCCACCACCGTGCCTGTAACAGAGGGCAGACTGAGGCCCTGCTCCACCACCGTGCCTGTAACAGGGGACAGACTGAGGCCCTGCTCCACCACCGTGCCTGTAACAGAGGGCAGACTGAGGCCCTGCTCCACCACCGTGCCTGCAACAGAGAACAGACTGAGGCCCTGCTCCACCACCGTGCCTGTAACAGAGGGCAGACTGAGGCCCTGCTCCACAACCGTGCCTGTAACAGAGGGCAGACTGAGGCCCTGCTCCAACACCGTGCCTGTAACAGGGGGGAGCAAGCCTGAGACCCTGCAACACAACAGTGCCTATGGCGGGGGGAGAGGCAATAACGAGCTGCACCGAGACCCTGCTTCCACCATTCTGTCTACAACAGGGAGCAGACTGAGATCCTGCTCCACAACCCTGACTAGAACTGGGGGAGAGGCAATTAAACATGAATCAAGACCCTGCTTTCACCACCATGCCTGGGTGGTGGAACAGGCTGGGGGAACTGAGACCCTGCAACAACACCCTGCAACACACTCCTGAGCCTGTAACCAGTGGGGGAGAGACTAAACACTGCAGCAGCGAGGGGTAACCGGAACACAAAGTTGACAATAAACGATGCTGGTAGCAATGTTATTGTGCGCTTCAAATAGCTCGAGCTAAAATCGTCAATCAGTGGTACATGGAGTCTCTCATCGATGACCGCTGGCTGCTCTGCGATCTATGACATACTTCAGGCTGCATCGTCGCGAAATGATGAATACACCACAGCCGTATGGCGCAAAACCCAATGAGTGGTCCACTAATCTCCAACAGATGATTACCATCTGCTCTAGAATCAAATGCCCTTCAGTCAAATGAACTTCAGTCAGTGATGCCAGGCATGAGCTGATGAGTACACGGTCTGACACGACAAGGCATCACCGACTGACAGGAAACGACATCTGACGAGCACACTCTCAGACACGGGCACCACTGACCGATGGGTACACTCTCGGGCAGCACAGCCTGGTACAGCTCCTTGCCGAACTCGGGCCGGTTGTTGTTCGTGTCTCGGATTTCCAGCTCCAGCGGCACCGTCACTGTGTGGATGCCATCCGTCACCTGGGGACAGGCGCCTCACACGTCACACGCGTCACAAACGCCACACCCCAACACCATCACCTGAGAACGGTGGTCACACCCGTCACAACTCGACACCGTCACTGTGTGGATGCCGTCTGTGACCTGGGAACAGTCGTCACGCCTGTTAAGCACGTCACTCCTGAGCAGTGACACTTGAACACTGACGTCACACGCGTCACACTTCTGCATAACCACTCACACCGTGTTGGGGACCGTCACGCTGTTCATATTACGCTCAACACCATCTCGGGCATCAGACTTGCATGTGGCCCAGTCCAAACGCTGACAAGACCTCTGGCGACAACCATGTTCCAAAACTTTCCGCGTTTTGAAGGCTCTGGGCCGCCCTGCCCGACACGTCGACCACGACATCGTCCGACATCTCCAGCCGGTCCCGACACCTGCCGTCCGACATCTCCGAGCGGGCCCTCGACAATGACCATCTGAACCGATAAAGCGGCAAATTTCAACGATACACCGTTCTCACCGAGCTCAGCTACACAAAAGAGCCACGTCTGAATACAATGGCGGCTTTGTGATGCTAATATTTTTTCAGACTCATGCCCTTACCAAGAGTGCTAGCTGTCACACTGCGTTCCAGCCGGTAGGCTCTCCAGTAGTCGTCAGGTTTAGGGGCCATCGGTCCTGAGGACCTATTTTTTTTTTGGGGGGGGGGGGCAGTCGCCATGGTACTAGGGTAAAATGGCAAAATGCAAAAATGGCGAATGCTTTTTTGGCGAATGCTAGATGGCGAACGCTAAATGGCGACATGTAAAAATGACGACATGCTAAAATGACGAACGGCCAAATGGCGCAGAACGCAAAGACGAATCATTTGGCCAGTCGCCATTTCAATGTGTCGCCATTTTTACATGTCGCCCTTCAGCATTCGTCATTTGGCATTCGCCACAAAGGCATTCGCCATTTTTACGTTTCGCCATTTTGTCCGGACACCAGTCGACATATACATCACAGATAAACAACCGGCGGAGCCGAGATTCGAACCCACAACTCTGCGATTAGGAGTCCGACATTCTACCACTGAGATCAGTGGAAGACCCGACTTCCAAACCCCGACGACGGCTGTGAATTCCCCTGGCCGAAACGTACTCTAACAATGAACGCTGCTGTTGAGAACTACAGTTCGAAAATTACTCACACCACGCAACCTACAGCGCCACAAGCTGTGATACTACTGTAATACTACTGTAATAATACTAATACTTCTGTAATAGCACGCCGACTCTCAGTGTAACACAGCCATCCCCACGACGGCGCTATCGTTCACAGCCGGCTGGGAGGGTGGGTGGGGGGGGGGGGCGTGGCTCACCTGCGCCACCAGCTCCAGCGTCTGCTGTCCCTGCACGTCGGCCAGGTCGATGCCGTCCGTGCTGTTGACGGTCACCTCGCCCGTGCTGGGGTCGATCCGGAAACACACCGCCCTCCGGCAGCGAGTAGGTCAGCTGGGAGGTCACGTCCCTGTCCTCGGCCTGCCCGGGTCACAACAGGTCAGGTCCGGTCACGACCGGGTCACATGCTGGATCACACAACAGGCATCAGGTCACCACTGGGAACAGCACACGTCAGCCATGACTGAAAGGTCACACAACAGAGGTCAGTTCACGACTAGGCCACACAGCAGGGAGCAGTTCAGCACCAGGTCGCACGGCAGAGGTCAGTTCACCTCTGGGAAGCCATACGAGGCCAGACCATCGCTACAAAGTCAGCAGCGGCCTAGTCATTGCCCAGAGCACCTCTTACTGCCTGGCCTCAGACGGCCAAAAAACGGGGTCGGGTTCCGACATGCTGATTATCCTGAACAAAACCTGCGCATCCAGTTATCCACATACAAGAAAAGCAACTGGTACATGGGACATAAACCGGAAAAACACCCTGAAAGGGCCATAGGCAGGGCAAGGCGTTAGACCACTGAGGGATACATGAAACACTTCACACGTTGTCGCACTCAATTCTCCGCGAAAGCCACGTCTCAACAAAGATGTCTGTAATGCAATAATCATGTCTTAACATCGGAGCCTGTAATGCAACAATCAGAAAAACAATCGACGGCAACAGTGCCGATGACTGGCTCAAAGCTCTTGGATCCACCACTGACGCTTCCCGCTGCTTGGGTCCTGCGCCGTGACCTCTCACGCCACCAGCCGCGGGAAACCAAAACTCGCCACCGACCGGACTCGAACCCGACACCTCCCCGTCCCGACGCGACCGCGCCGGCCGCCGCCACTCACGGAGACGACCAGCGGCGGGTCGAAGCGCGTCGCGCCCTCGCGGATGGCGGCCTGGTAGCGCTCCACGGCCACGGTCGGCGCGTTGTCGTTAGTGTCCAGCGTGACGATCTTCAGCGGCACCGAGGAGGTGAGGCCGCCGCCTGAGTCGTCGGTGGCCTGCCGGACCGCGTCATGGTGACACAGTGCTGACACGGCTGACGCTCACCGTTGACACCGCTGACACGCACTGCCAAACACGACTGGCACTCCTGAGACCAGTGACATTTACTGCTGACACTAGTGACATACACAGCGGTGACACACTAGGCACTGAAGTCGCCTCAAGATTCTCTCTCAAGCCCAACACCACGAACACCACCTCTATAGACTTCTGACGCGTTCCACGACTCTAATTCTGCTCAATGACACTGCTCACCTCTCACACTTACGGCCTCACTCACAAACATCAACACCGACAACAAACTACCGGCACCGCCCGATCACGCCCCTGACACCGCCCGGGCAGACGCCTGCCGGAGGCCCAGGCGTCGTCGTCGTCGTCGTCGTCACCACGGCCAGCGCGGACCTGTACCATCACCCGACCATCCTACACCATCACATCAACATCCTGCGTCATCAGGTCCCGGCGGGGGGGACCCTTCGCGGGACGTCAGACTCACCTCCACCGTGAGGAAGTAGTCGCGCACGGTCTCGTAGTCGATGCAGGGCGCCGTGCCGGGCGTCTCGCACGGAGCCACCACCACCGTGCCGGTCCGCTCCTCGATGATGAACCTGCACAGGGCGGGCCCTCGCGGTCAGCGCGAGATAAACATGCACGATCGCGTCTCACGGTGACAGATGCACGTTAGCACGGTCATGGACGATAGGAGGGTCGCGTCAAGCCACCGTGATATCGAAAATGTGCACCCGAATTAGACAGGAAGCATTCGCGTTGTCCGGCCCTGGAAAGACCTTAACAATCACAGCGGTCTTCGTCATGCCAAAACAGACGCATGTTATCACGATAACTAAAGATACTGGTAATAACGCAGGTGCGTGACGTCACACGTATGTGCTCAGTGATTAGACAACGCCTTGGCGCCGTCTGGTAACGGCGGGAGTTTCGAAAACGACTCCCACCGTGTCAAGTCAGAGCACGTTAGCCTCGGCCGCAACAACGGCTCCATCGCGTCCACAAGAGGCCCGCTCTCGTTCGAATCTCCCCCACACTCCCCGTTCGAGTCTACACCGAGACACCCGGTTTGACCCTGTGCCGGGACTAAACTCCACCGAGCCGCCCGCATTGAATCTCTGCTGCCGCGAATCTCCACCGAGCCGACCGGCTTGAATCTCCGCCGCAGCGAATCCGCCCAGAGCCGCCCGGCTTCAATCCGCCCCGGGCCGGCCGGCTCACCTCTCGGCGCCGCCGCCGCTCAGCCGGTAGACGATGCCCTGCTGGCCGAACTGGCCCGAGTCCCTGTCGCCCGGCCGACACGGTGGTGATGATCGTCCCCGGGGCCGACATCTCCGACACCTGCCGGACGCAGAGGGCGCTGCAGTCGCCGAGGTCACGGGAGGTCGGGTCTGGAGCGACGTAGAGGACTCGTTCACGGTGAAATTTGGACAGAGCAGTCGACGCGTTTGGACGGAACGCTACACTAAAGGTCTGGTCATGACAGTGAATAACTATGCCGGATAGCATTCAGTGCATTAGCAACTTCGCAACCATCTAAAAAGGGAACGTCGTAAAGAAGCAGCTAGACAGTTCAATGCCCCAGCCAGTCCACCGGGTCAATGACCGGGGCCAGTCCGCCGGGTCACTGACCTGGGCCAGTCCGCCGGGTCACTGATCTGGGCCAGTCACTGACCTGGGCCACGTAGGCGTCCTGGCTGAAGCGGGGCGGGTTGTCGTTGAGGTCGCTGACGGTGACGGCCACCGGTGGCCGTGGAGGCGAGCCCGCCGCCGCCCGCCGTCTCCTCGGCCACCAGCTGACGGCAGCGGAGAGGGGAGCGCGAGTCAGCACGTATCAGAGCGGCCCGCAAAAACCAACAAAAACGGACACAACACGGCGGCAAAACACGGTTAGCGAAGGACAACATAGGTCCGCAGACAATACGGGACACCCCGGCCATTCAACACGAGTCAGCGGTGGAGGTAAGAGTTACCACAAGGCAAGCTGCCAGACGTCCGCAAGCGCCGTCCACGCAACCAGCGGTCAAAAGCGTAGCAGCATACTAATGGACGCTACAGCACAGTTCGCGTCAACTTCAGCCTCGCTCCATTATTACTCTTCCATCCCGGTCACCAAACGCCCAGCCGAGAGTCCACAGGCCATCCAGATGTCACCCTGGTCAGCAGCTGTCGGTCAGTCGTGCTGTCAACTGGCTGAGTACAACACACTTGGGCCAGTCTGAATCGACGTGTCCAGTACTGGCAGCCACAATAACTCTGAGTGACGGCAAACCATTCACTGCACAACCGACGGATGGCGGCAGATGCCAACTGTGCGATGAATTTCCTCTGATCGGAAATCACTCACCATCACAACGAACTTCCTCTGGCTGAGGTTCACTGAGCAGCAGCACGAGCTTCCTCTGGCTGGGTATCACTCACCAGCAGAATGAACTTCCTCTGGCTGGGTATCACTCACCAGCAGCACGAGCTTCCCCTGGCTGGGTATCACTCAACAGCAGAATGAACTTCCTCTGGCTGGGGTTCCCTCACCAGCAGCACGAGCTTCCTCTGGCTGGGTATCACTCACCAGCAGAATGAACTTCCTCTGGTCTGGGTATCACTCACCAGCAGGATGAACTTCCTCCGGTCGGGATTCACTCACCAGCAGGATGAACTTCCTCTGGTCGGGGTTCACTCACCAGCAGGATGAACTTCCTCTGGCTGGGGTTCACTCACCAGCAGCACGAGCTTCCCCTGGCTGGGTATCACTCACCAGCAGGATGAACTTCCTCCGGTCGGGATTCACTCACCAACAGGATGAACTTCCTCCGGTCGGGATTCACTCACCAACAGGATGAACTTCCTCTGGTTGGGGTTCTCGTAGTCGAGCGGGCCCCGCGCCAGGCGCACGCTCAGCGCGCTGCTGCCCCGCCCGGAGGTCGGCTCCACCGTGAACATGCCGGACGCGTCCACCAGGCGCACGCTGAAGCCGCTGCTGACGCCCTGCAACAGGCGCGCCCACCGGCTCAGGACGACCTCATGGACGGCTCCGGCAGGCGCTCTGTCCGCGTCAGCTGGGGGCTTCTGCTAACGAGAGCTCACGGCGAACATCAGGAGCGCTGGCAGCCGGCAGCGGCAGGTTCCACTGATGGTTGCCAGCACTCGTGATGTCCGCTGGAAGCTCTGATTAGCAGGAGCCTCGGTAAAGCCACAAGGCTGGGGCGTGGCCTACACCATAATGCCATGGCAACAGCCAACGGAGAGCAACACGACCACACGAAAGCACGGCGTGACCACTACTCTTTCTTCACGGAGAGTCGACAGCCGCCTTGCCGGGAGCCGCCGGCCGTTCGGTGGGCGTCGCCACGGTCCGGGGGCCGCGGGCGATACTCACCACGTCGGCGTCCGTGACCACGATGTTGAGATCCGGCAGCGGCGTCCCGTCCCGCAGGTTCTCGCTGATGTTGGTGGCGTACTCCTGCGGGCAACAGCGCGGACGGCGTCATCAGGATCGGGGTGCTCACCGGCACGACAGGGTCGTCAGCGTCTTCGAGACGTTCACGGGGAGAGTAGCACGTTAAGCACCACCAGGAAATATGTACCGCCTGTCCATCACCGAACAACACTAGTGATCGCTGGTAACGCTCTACGACCGACGATGTCGGGAAAAATTTGGGGATATGCGCACACCGCTGACTGTCCGTGGGATTTACAAAAGTCCGTGCTGGCTAATGTTCAAGCAGTTAAAATGCTTCTGAGACCGGCTGCACGCACGGTTCCTCAAAGCTCTACTGGCAGCGTGATGACCACAAATCCTGGTCCAGGACTGTCACTGGTACGTGACTGAGACCGCAACAGAATCAATTACCAGTGACGTGAAAAGGTACGTGACGGGGTGCGGAATGGGTCCCTAACGGATGCGTGACGAGGTCCGTGGCGGGTTAACGGATCCCTGACCGGGTTCGTCAAGGGATCGGCGATTGGATGCGTGATGGGTACGAGACAGGTTCATGGGAGATCCATGGTGGCATCCGTGACGGGATTCGTGACGGGTCCGTGACGGGTCCGTGACAGGGCGGTGACGTCGCCGGGGCGGGTACCGCTGACCTGCTGGTTGAAGCGGGGCGGCTCGTCGTTGGCGTCCCTGACGGTGATGGTCAGTTCGGCCTCGGTCTCAGTCAGCGGCCCGTACAGCCGGCGGCCGCCCTCCACCTCCACCGCCTGAGGACGGCACAGCAGCGTCACAGCAGCAGCGTCACAGCAGCACCACAACAGCGTCACACACAGCCGCCGGCCGCCCTCCACCTCCACCGCCTGAGGACGGCACAGCGGCGTCACACACAGCTGGCGGCCACCCTCCACCTCCACCGCATCAGGACGTCACAACAGCGTCACTGGTCCACAGGCGGCCGGCCTCCACCTCCACCGCCTGAACATGTCGCAGAGGCGTCTCAGCAGCCTCCCTGGAACGTCACACACGGCCACCGACCTGCCTCCAACTCCGCCAAAGGACGTCACCAAACGGCGTCACGTCACAGCGCCGAAATGAGTCTGCGTCTCCCGAGCGTCACAGAAGCTCCGCACGGGCGTCACGGCGCGGTCGTGTAACAGTCGGCCGAGCCAGTCCCCATCCGCCGGATAAACAACACACGGCCGAACCGCCGACTTCGTCGATAAGTCGGACCTCGTCAACTTCGTCGATCGACTGGACACTGCACAAGCACACAGCCTGCCCCCATCTCCACCACTCTCCAGGATTCGGTTACCCTGAGGCTGACCAGCCCCCGGTCCCTCCCCGGTCCGCCGGACCACCCTGGTCCGCGGTCCGCCGGACCAGCGCCCCCGGGGTGGTTCCTCCGGTTCGGTCCGCCGACCACGCTGGGCCGACCAGCGCCCCCGGGCGTGGTTACCTTCTCCCTCCCCGGTCCGCCGGACCACCCTGGTCCGCGGTCCGCCGGACCAGCGCCCCCGGGCGTGGTTACCTTCTCCCTCCCCGGTCCGCCGGACCACCCTGGTCCGCGGTCCGCCGGACCAGCGTCCCCGGGCGTGGTTACCCTGACGGTGAGGCTGACCAGCCCCGTCCCCGGTCCGCCGGACCACGCTGGTCCGCGGTCCGCCGGACCAGCGCCCCCGGGCGTGGTTACCTTCACGATGAGCCGGATGGCGCCGCCGCGCACCAGGCTGGACTCGCGGTCCAGCCGCTTGGCCGTCACCAGCGCGCCGCTCTCCTCCTCCAGCGAAAAGAACTCGCCCGGGTCTGCCGGCACGGAGGCAGGCGTCACGTCACGTGACGTCACAACGCGGGCCGGCCCGCCGGGTCGGCGCTGGTCGTGGCGGGCGGCGCCGCGGGCGGACAGATGACGGGCTCCGTCGGCAGAGGCGGGCCGTACGGAATAGCATACGACTCAAACATCACGCAATGACGGCGTTCACTGCGCAGTGGCAATGCAGTTGTGGCTTCACGGATTGTAAATAGCTCAATGTGAGAGCAGACCGGGCCGCGCCTGCACCACCAGTGAAGCTCCTGCGTCAGTATCTGAATCAGCTCCAGTCAGCGTCAATGCCAGTGCCAGAATGTCGGTACCATCGTCAGCCTCCGTTAGTATCAATGTTGATATCAGTTCTATCCACGTCAGTATCAGTATCAATGTCAGCAGCACAGTCAGTATCAGAGTCAGTATCAGTTTCCGCGTCGGTATCAGTGCCAGGATCGGTATCGGTATCAGCATCGGTATCAGCGCAAGCATCAGCATCGCTATCAGTCCGCCGGCCGTTCCGTCGTCGACCCACTCGTGACCAGCTCGAAGACGACGGGTCGGGCGGCGCCGCTGTCGCCGTCGGCGGCCGTCAGCGTCATCACGGCCGAGCCGACCGGAGCGCTCTCGTCCACCACCGCCGACCGGCTGCCGGAAAACACCGGGCCCACGTTCTGCACGTCCTGCACGGAGACCAGCGCGCGGGCTGTGGCGTTGAAGCGGCCGTCCTGCCGGCGGGGAGGGCGGTCAGTGCAGGGCAGGCGGCAGCAGCAGGACGAGAGAGGGCGTCTAACATGACGGCATCGTGAGACGGACTGCAGTGGCAGTCCAGTCTACGGTTGTTGCGTTAACTGAGTCTGGCTGTAAAAAAAAATAGGTTTGATCACTCTGATCGTTTAAAAACAGCGGTGTTCGTTGTTGCAACCGCACTTTCAACTGAGACCCACTTTGTTCCGTGTTTCAAAACCGCCGTGCTCGTACGTCAAGCCGCAGTTTCAAACAAGATCAATCCTGAACGAGTGTAAAAATGGGCACTAGGATAAAATTGCGAAATGTAGAAAGAGCGAATGCCTTCTCGGCGAATGCTATATGGCGAACGCTAAATGGCGACATGCTAAAATGACGAAAGGCCAAATGGTACAGAACGCGAAGGCCAACCATTTGGCCAGTCGCCATTTTAACGCGTCGCCATTTTTACATGTCGCCCCTCAGCATTCGCCATCCGGCATTCGCCAAAAAGGCATTCGCCATTTTTACGTTTCACCAATTGCCCGAACACCGTAAAAATGAGCAGCACCGCTGAGGGCGCCGCCGAAGTGTCGGGCGGCCGTGGGGAGTCGGGCGGCCGGTGACCGGCCGGGGGGGGGACGGTTCTGACCGTGGCCACCAGCGCTACGCTGATCTGCCGGTTGACGTCCGCCGAAAGCAGCAGCGGCCGCTGCAGCACCAGCGAGCCCTCGTACAGCTGCGACGTCGACTCGGCCGGCACCAGCGCGAACAGTTTGCAGGCGTCCCGCGACTGGGAGCGGACACGCGGGAGAACGGTCACACGGGCGGCTGACGTAACCAGGGACCGCGAGAACAAACACGGACAACGGTCAGACCGGCAGCTAGCATAGCCAGACTGTGAGCAGAAACACAGACAACAGACAGACCAAACAGCTGATAAAGCTAGAGACTGTGAGCAGAAATATAGGATATGGTTAGACGACGCGGATGATAAAGCTACGAACTACGAGCAGAAACAACATAAACGGTCAGACACAACAGCTGGCAAAGTTCAGCACTGAGAGAAAAAGCACAGAAAATGATCGGACACAGCAGCCGCTGCACCCAGAAGCACAAACCTACGGGCTTACCATGACGACGAATGGAAACAACGATCACGGCCGCAGCTGACAACCGAAGGCGCACAGAAAACAGACCAAGAACCCGCCGACACGGCCTGGCGGAATTCAGTAAAGTCCAGCTTCTGACCGGCAGCGGCAGGTCCCCACGCCCCAGCGGCAACAGCCGGCGCCCCCGGTGGACGCCCCCCCCCCCGTCGACGAAGGGCAGGCCGACGCTCACCGACTGCTCGGGGTCGCAGGTGACGTTCAGGTTCTCTCCGACCAGGTCCGGGTCAGTGACCTCCAGCCGAGGGACGACCGGGCTGCCGACAACAGCATCCTCCCGCAACTCGGCCTCGAACATCGTCTGCACGGCGTGGAGAAGACTGTCACCGACACACCCTCTCCAGCATCCGGCAGCTAAAACACCGAGCGTACAGCGCGAATACGACAGGTACGACAACTCCTGTACAGGACCTGGTTAATAAAACACTGAACAGCGTGCGACACGAATATCCCAGTTACTCAGACCACAGCAGCAGACAAGGGGATCTGCAGCTAAACGTCGCAGGCACGACACGAATATGCCGGTTCCAGAGACGTGGCACCGTTACGATACAGCAGCTACGTCAGCTACGTTGTAGCTTATAAATCAACAGACGACAAATCACACGTAAATCTAACATGGCGTATTACGTGATCACGACTGCGAAATCACACCTACGGGAGCCGTTCACAGAAGCAAACAACCTTAAGGCCTTGGAACCGAATCGCAATCTTCGCACAAAGAAAGCACAACAGCACAAAAGCAGATGGTCAGGTGGTTGATAACAGACAGAAGTCGGTCTGACGCGCAGCACCTTCCAACCCACCTGCTTGAACTGCGGCTCGTTGTCGTTCTCGTCCACGACGATGACGGTGATGGGGACGGTGACGACGTTGTTGTCGCCGCCTTCCACCCGGTCCTCCAGCGTCACCTCCAGCTTCAGCGTGGTCGTCGCCTGGAAGCGGCCGGACTCTAGCGCGATCGGGGCGACGAACATGGCAGGCGTCGTGCTCTGCAGCGCGACACGATCTTGGACTGATGGCATGTTACACAAATCCTGTCCGGACACCAGTGCTCCATGCAGGAAATTCGTAACGGGGGTCACGACGCTCAAAACCATCCGGAACCGTAACGAATGGCCGCCAACGCAATGAACGCTAACGTACCCACAACTGGAGTCAAGAAGCTCAGTTCATCAAACCCGCGACCAGCTCCCTGCGACCACGCAACAGGTACACACCAGCGCTGTGTACAAACAGCTGTCTTTGCGCACCCGCCACCGCAGCCGCGGACCGGCCAGCAGCCGTCGCCGAGCCGCGCGCCGTCTCCGCGAGGAGCGGCGCCCCGGCAGCGCGGCCCGGGACCCGGCGCCGGCCTCACCTCGTGGTCGATCTTCTTCTGCACGGAGACGACGCCCGAGCGCGGGTTGACCTGGAGCACGTCGGTGCCGCGCAGGCCGTACACCACGGCCGAGCCCTCCGGGTCGGAGCCTGTCGGCAGGGCGCGGCCGGCGTTTGAAGGCTCAGAGCACAGCGCCGATGGCGGCGTCATAGTGGTCCAGCTGAGACTTTCTGTGGCGTGATGGCAACCTCTCTTCCTGCTTGCTACACCCACGCTGTGGCCTTTCTTGTAAAGTACTAATCGCGGTTGGAGGTTGCAAAAATACTAACAGATGCAGTCATCACGGTTGGTTATATACCAAGCTAATATGAGTTGCTTTTAAGTGGCTGTTAGCTCGCCATCTTGGCGCCATCGTCACCCTCCGTCACGTAAACAATCATCATGCACGTGACAGGACATATCATCAGTTCGTTGTCTCACCATCATCATCATCATCTTATACTGTCATGGATAATAAACTTTGACTGGCACACAGTGCGTGAAATGTAGCAAGCGTGTGCATATGGTGTACCTTTCAGGGTGTAAACATCCTTTCCGATGGCGGTATTCTCGGCGATAACGTGGTAATCCATGTTGTCCGTGAACTGGGGTGGTTCGTTGGCCACCGCAGCCGCCACCAGGGCGCCCAGGCAGAGGCAGATGAGCTGGACCAAACTGGGAGACATCCTGCAATACAGCCAACCAGTCAAACAGAGACACACTGGACCAAACTGGGAGACATCCTGCAATACAGCCAACCAGTCAAACAGAGACACACTGGACCAAACTGGGAGACATCCTGCAATACAGCCAACCAGTCAAACAGAGACACACTGGACCAAACTGGGAGACATCCTGCAATACAGCCAACCAGTCAAACAGAGACACACTGGACCAAACTGGGAGACATCCTGCAATACAGCCAACCAGTCAAACAGAGACACACTGGACCAAACTGGGAGACATCCTGCAATATAGCCAACCAGTCAAACAGAGACACACTGGACCAAACTGGGAGACATCCTGCAATACAGCCAGCCAGTCAAACAGAGACACACTGGACCAAACTGGGAGACATCCTGCAAAACAGCCAACCAGTCAAATGGAGATGCACTGGACCAAACTGAGACATCTTGCAACACAGCAAAACGACAAAGAGAGACGTCCTGCAATCCAGCAAACCATTCAGAGACACACTGGACCAAACTGGGAGACATCTTGCAATGCAGCAAACCATTTAGAGACACACTGGACCAAACTGGGAGACATCATGCAACATCACAAATCAGTCAAACAGAGACACACCAGACCAAACTGGGAGACATTGTGCAACAAAGCAAACCAGTCAAATGGAGACAAAAAACAGTCAAATGGACCAAACTTGAAGACATTGTACAACACAGCAAACCAGTCAAATGGGGACACACAGGACCAAACTGGGAGACATCTAAAAGCACAGTCAATCAACTGAACAGAGCCAGAGGAGCAGGACTAAACTGGGAGATGTTCTGGGACATCAACTGATCAGGGAAAAACAAACATAACAGGAGATATTCTGGGATGCAGATTACAAACAGCAAAGACATACAGTTGGGCCAAATTAAGAACCTTCCCACAGTAATAACTATAACCAATCAATTAAATAAATGCATATAGACTGGGCAACTACAAACAAGTGCTTAAAACCCTATGCTGACATTTTCAGGCCATTTACATCCAGTATTCATATATTTTGTAAGCTTATGAATTTGTCAGATAGACAGGTACACATGTGTTCTAAAAGGTGATGTCCAGAAAGCTGGAAACTGTTTTGTTTCTATAAATGTATTATGAGAAAATAAGCTTTTTGATATGCAATACAAATAAATGCCTTAATGAATATCACTTCCACAGTCCTGTGCATTGGTAAATAACATATTAGGTAACCAATATAAAACAGTTGTCAAACCAAAACAAATATATGATGTTATTCTAATGATCCCTGAGGACAACAAGGTTCTATGACCAATACCTCACTTTGTTAGAGCACTAGTATCCCCATCCTGACAAAACAGGTTTGAGTCACATCACTACTCAACCTTTAGCCTGCATTTCAACTGGCAACTGGCCAATATAGGGTCAAGCTACTGCATGGTCATGTCATACCCTTGGCTGCACACTGCATTTTAGCCACAAAATGAGCTTTTTGCTGGAATCACTAAATTTAGTGCAAGGGTCAGAGTCCATGCAACTAGACATGCTTAGCACATGCTCTGATCCCATGCATCACAACAGCAGCCACTTGGATCAAATTTATATGCAACAAATGATAAAACAAATAATGACTTCAGACATTTCAATCTATTTTTTAATTCAAATTCAAATCAATTTGAAATTCATCCAGATGTTCCTGCCAAGGCCATGGTGGGATGCACTGTTCAATCAGATCCAGATGGCAGAATTTTACTATTTTTGCTCACTATGCATGGGCATCCACTATTCCTACCAACTGTAGGTAGCAGAAACCAACAAACAAGAGAAAACCAAAATTCCATTGCAAGACAGAATTAAAATGCACATAACCTATCACCAATATTTACTTGATACATAACAGCTGCTCCTGTCTGTTGACATTGAAAAGTGACTGTGAATCTCCATTTGCGATCTGCATAACATCACACAAATTTTTATGACAAGAGTCCTAAAAATGGTCCACTAAAATAATACATAGCAGAAGGTACATCCAAAATGTTATCAAAAGCACATATGGTACATCACGAATACCACTAGTCAAACCAGCCTAAAATCCCAAATGATAATATCTCAGAAAATCATTCCTCTAAGCAATCATGAGGAGTAATAGCTCTGAACGAGATCAGCGCCTGCCTTACCTGAGAAAAACCATTAGATGTTCGAAGAGCCGTCCTGCTCTGACCGAGCGCCACCTTGCTCAGAACTCCGGGAAGTGAAGGCTTTTACTCTGAACCAAAAGGAAAGTTAGTCAAACATTGTCACGCTGGGCCACGATATCGTCGACTGTGGAGTTCGCCTGCTACACAGGGCAAGGACCTATGTTGATGTCCGCCCAGCCGCCCAGTAGCGGTCCGGTGACCAGCCGCTGTGATCAACAGTCGGGCCTAAAGTCCTTGACTATCGCTCGCTTTATTACATGAATTTTCTTGCGAACCACTGGCAAAACTAGTTCATGCTACTAAAACTAAATGCGTTGGTTTTGTCTCAGGCGCGTCAGAATCCCTACGCGCGACGTCAATGACCTCCCGTGATTTCCATTCCGTTGTACCGTTAGTCGGTCATTTCGGCTGCATGCGCAGAATAAATCGCTATTTCACCGCCTTCGTGCTCATCTGAATCAACAAATTTTCAAGTCATTGACAAATTATGTGGAGAGCAAGTAGAACATGGAGAGAAGAATATTATGAATGTAGTCCCACTTCCTTATTTGCCCCGAACTGACATGGCCTTGGGCTAATCACGAGAGTTGTCGCACGTTGATGAGTGGAAAGTCGCTGATTTCGCAACCTCTGTGCCGCTGAATAATTGGATTATGCATAAGCATGCAGTCCCCGATAATCCAACACCATATGGACAGCAGGCTTGTCATGCCGAAGTGTCTGTCAGGGACGGCGCCGTATAAATGGCCGGGCACTTTCACCACTGAGTCTCCAGGAGATGCCGCTGGCCACATTGCTCGCGAGGATTAAGAAACCTGTCCCGAAACTCGTCCTGTCTCACTGGTTTCCTGACACGGTTACTTTCTGCCTGCCCGCACTGCGTCTATCACGCCAAACAAAATCAGAAACAAGATATTCCAGTCGAAAAAACGAGTCAGCAAGCACCTTTACGTCAGCTTATGACAATCAGCAAGCAGGGGCGCAGCCAGGATTTTCCTAAGGGGGGGCCCGGCGCTTATTGTGAATTGAAATCATCCGAAAACCGCTTTCCGGGAAGACGTGCAATGGTTTCCACAAAAAAAACGGGCCTGGGGGCCGGGCCCCTCGGGCACCCCCTTGGCTGCGCCTATGTCAGCGAGAAGTTCCAACCAGCGTCCGATCGGCAGCCAGCCTCGGCAGTCGGGATGTTGGAGATGGAAGATGTTACTATATATATATATATATATATATATATATATATATATATATATATATGCACGAAAGATGCCGCACGACGATTGACGTTTAACTCGAGTCGAGCGGCAAAGCATTTGACGTGTACACATTTGTTTTCGCCTCTGGCCTCGCTGATTACGGCGTTAGCATCGTTTCCGTGGCCTAGGAAACTGGCTGCAAGAGGTATAGGCGGCAAGACGGGGGGGGGACATGCCAACCCTTTGGCGCTGCATCGAAAGAAATGGCCCGAAAGTAGCCGGAGCCCCCCCCCCCCCTTGTCGGAACACGTTCTGCACCTAGTGCCAGGAGGCCGTACAGTTTCCGGCGCAACAAAACCGTTGCCGGCGGCATTTGCTTACCGTTCGTTTCGGTCTCGCCAACCGTCCGCCGTAACACGTTTCTGTCCGAGTTCGCGCGCGGGTCAGGCCCCATATAACTACGCCCGTTTGCAACGGCCCGATGGATTCCGTGCGCTGAGCCTGTTACCTGCAGTGATGCTCATGTTCCGGTGGAACGGTGACGACGGTACGCGACAGAATAAGCCTGGAATAATTCAACAGCATGAATCGAACGGACCATGGCCGTTCCATTCATTCTGTTGAACTGCGGCCGCTCTCCAACGAAACGTGAAGAGATGGCTCAAACGTAGCACAGGACAGCTCATCTGAAGCTCACTTCATGTACTCCACCGGACAGCGAAATTCACCTGACTGTCCGTCGGACGGTCGGTCTCACACGGTAACCTTCCTCGCACGTTCTTCACCGCACGGTTGGTCTAACCCAGTCATACATCGGACGTTGTCCGTCGGACGGCCGGCTCCACCCACTGCATACTCTCCTGATCACGGGGATAAACTGTTCAGACGAAGTCACGACCTGAATATCTACTCCGTGTTCGCGATATCAAAACAATGCTTGGTGATCGATCTCGAAAACCAGCAAACCGACCATCAGCAGCGGTCGACCGTTCCAACTGCGAATCTCGTGTTTCAGCTGTGAATCTCGATCTCTGTGAACCAACTGCGCAGCTCCTGAATGCGGCATGCGCAAAAATGCGTGAGCTGGCCATGTGTCGGAGCGTTTTTAAATGGGCAGTGATGTTAATTTGCCTAACATCATTCGCCAAATCATGTAAATTGTTGAAACAGTTTAACGGAGGTTGATACGGGCGCGCAGCACGCTCGTATCAACAATCAATCAATCAAGGTATCGAAAGGGCACGTAAGACGGTAATCTGGCCAGCCTACGATAAATCTTACATAAGCTCTATGACCATTTGTGGAAAGATGACATCAAAATGTCTTCGGTCAAATCTACATGAACAACGCTCCTTTTCTCACGAGCCAATATTTTGTCCGCACGAAACTTCCAGTCCACGCCGCCACGAGCCCATTTAAAGTACGCTGGTTTCAAATGAACCGTTTCAAAATGTTGGGAGCAGACAGACTAAAATCCAGCAGCTCCATCCTGGCTGAAGTCTACTGCGTCGCGTCATGACGATTCGTAAATGTGCGATGCTGCCATCGAAACCCAGCGGACATTTGCCAATCGCTACCTTCGAAATAGCTTCTAAAATACAGGTGTGCGTGCAGGCGTTGTCATTGCCTGGACATGTTGCTCTTTCAACATATTGTTCCCACATTTCGTGAGCAGAGGAAAGAAAAAAGTCGTACGGTCAATTGTCCACTGACATTGTTCACCTTGATTGGAACAATGAAGTGATAGAGATGGTAACAAGTTAATCGCGTCTTAAAAGTACTAATTGAATAGAACCCTCCAAAAACTAAAGCACTTCCGATTACGTTGGTTGCGAATGAGACTTTGAAAATTTTCCACCATATTTTTACCTTGGTTAAATTCGTTTCTACCAGAAAGCTCCATATTAAGTACAGCAAAGTCCTTGGCGGTATAGTAATTTTAGGCAGTCAACGCCCATCTCTTGAATTGCGAAAGTTTGTAAACTTGCCTAAGGGTAGGTGGGACAGGGATTGTTTTGATTCATTGCCCATCTTATCTGTGGGACAGGTGTTTAGGTAAATGGGACCATTTTAAACTTATTTCGCCATTTTAAAGCTGAAAGGTATCCGTATGTCGCTCGGCCGTAGAACAAAACGCCCAATGCGCTGGAAACGCCTCGCGTAAGGCTTGCTGGCATAAATAGGTAGGTCAGCTTAATATATAGTGTTCACGGTATGCTTTGGTTCCATGTAGTGTTCATATTCTCTGTAATCCTTTAGTTCTCCCGAAAAATTGCCGGTGTTTTTTCTCTTGTAGTGTTGTAATGAAGACACCTGTTGCATGGCTTAGATTGGATTGCATTGTGGTCTGCCATAATAACTGGGTGTATCAAAGGACCTTACTGGAAATTATGCTGCATTTAAGGCACCAGTTTGTCATAATACTGTTACCATGCTCCCTTTCATGATGACAGGGACCAGGTGTTTTCAAAATGACTCCCTCATGCTGACTCTGTCAGCGGGAAGATGCAGCAGCGGACCGTCCAGAGATGAGCGATATAAAATTAGATCCAAGATTTCTTGTTAGTTTGAAGAGAGAACCAGAACAGAGAACAATAGAGGTATGTTATTTTGATATGTTTATTGATAGCCAATAAACATGACTGAAGGTCATGTGCTGCTGGGCAGTAAATCGATCAGTTGCATTTTTGTGTTATTTATGCAACTGTTTGTTAGCAAAATGTGCCCACTTTATTGAAGTTATTTATTGTGAGTTTTTGCCTTGGCTATTGATTTCTTTCTGCTTGATTGTATATTTCTTTACTTATGGGATAAATGGATTCCATATGATGCAATCTCATTGCATCTTAAAACCCAAACACATGGATGGTCTGTGAGTAAGTGTATGCTCTGCTTTTCCTTAATCTCTTGCCACTATTTAATTTTTCTTTTCTTTATCTTTTGAGCCATCTTGTGCTTAATTCAAACACTAGTTCCAGATAGTTATGGTTTCATTTTTACAGTTCTGTAGATCTGAACTGAGTTCAAGTGAAGTGGGCTATCTGAACAAGGAAAATTTGTACAAGAAGAAACTGGAATAGTTGAACAAAATTTAACAGTTGTATATGCACTATACTTTTCCATTTTCATTGGCATGATGTGACATTGGTTAGTATCTTATCATCACCCCAATAGGGAGTTAGATGGGAAGTGTCAGGAATTCAAAGTTGATCTGCTGTTTGGGTAAACAGATCTGATAAACAGGTAAAGACTGGATTCCCTTTTCTTGTAGCTTAATGTTTCCATGGGGACATGGCATGCTTCCAAGGCCTCATATAGTTTTTTTTTTCTTTTGACATCAAGGTATGCTATCAAACCCATTGTGACTTTCCTAATAATGATAAAGTGCATTGTGGTGTTTTCAGTAGGTAAATGTTTTATAGAGTTGGGCTGCAGAAACACATAAGTGAGACTGGTCAGTAATGTTTTGCATTGTCTGTCTCCATGTATGCCTGCTCACCAGGTAAGATGAGAAGAAAAAGTTTTATTTGGTTTTCAGTCATACACCTTTAAATAACAAAAACATGATAAAGCACAAAAACATGCCCAGTGGCCTAGACCACTAAGGGACAAGTTTTGATTTGCCTGAATGACAATTTGGTGAAAATGAAAAATGAAATGCATGAGGAAATGATTGAATGAAATGCAATGGAAAAAATTAAATGAAAAAATGATGATTTATGAAAGAAGGCAAAGTTTCATCATGTATGTTGATTATGTACTGTGCCCATCAACCAGAGAGTCTGTGAGGGTTTGTCTTTGGGACCCTTGCTCTTCACCATCTGCCAGCAACCTCAGCCTGCATGCTGCTGGCATTTTTGGTGTACAATAGACTGATAACAGCCATGTTCTCATCTCTGGCTGAAAATTTGTTCTCCTGGCACTGATCAAAGACATGGGGACCAGCCTAGCATCGCTTGATGCGTGTTTCGTTCTAACGGCCTGAAGGTGAACAAGGCAAGACGTGAGCTCCTTCCTCTCAGCACAAGACAAAACATATGGAACCTACCCTCATTCACAGTGAAATTCTGCAACAAAATACTGGCCACCTGCACTGAAGCCAAAAATCCCCTCGACCCTTACCTTTTTTAGGATTCGCACGTGGCTCGGCGGTCTCGGAACTGCTTCGGGGTCCTGTCTGCCATCTTTGATCTCTGCCAATATGTACCGACTTGCTCCATGCCCACCATTGTGACTGCCCTGGTTTTCTCGCACGTCCGTTATTGCTTTCTGGTGTACGGCAATGGTTCTGCCCAGAAGATCGCTGCCGTTCAAAAAATTATTAACTTTGCTGCTAGCATTATGTCTGGAAAGCAAAAATTCGGTCGCCTCTCTGGCATACGATCAAAGCCTGGGCAGGCTGGACTCTCATGGCATCCATCCATCAAACCCTCACACTTCTGCACAAAATCCGCACAACAGGAGAGCCGAGTCACTAGCCATCAGGTTTTGCACTAATGAAGAACGTCCCAGTCACGTGCGGAGCGCGCGGCAGTATTACCTCCTTAGTCTGCCTTCTGTCCGCGGCACCGCGGTCGGAAAAAGGCAGTTCGCCTGTTGTACGGGCCAGCAGCACAATGTGCTGCCTCCTGAATTTGCCGCTATGCCAGTGTCGCAGTTCAGGCGGGTCCTGAAGTGACGCTTGTCATCGACATCGACGTGAAGCACGATCTCTATCATTGGTGATGACTGTCCTTTTTAGTGGCGTAACACTTTTTTTGCTGACTCCGCCTGTTCCTAGGCTCTGCATGAAGTGTGGGTGTGGGTGCTTGTTTATGTTTTACTCATTGTGCACATCCCCATTGTTTGACTTGGGGCCCAAGAATAACCCTGTTGGCTTTGGTCATACATCGCAGATGGATCAAGGGTAAAATAAGTAAATAGATAAATCAGCATTGTCTGCTACCCTATTGTCAGCACTTCTTTGAGATATGTTTCATTGACATAGCTAAATTTCAAAATTTTTGTGGTAAATGAGAATTGTGTGGTTACACATAACTAATAAAGCTGCCAGCAGTCTCTATATTTATTGGGATGTCATTTGGAGGCTTTTTGCAGGTTTGCACTCTTCATTTTGTTTTAGAAGATTGTGTTAAAAGGTCTCTTGCCAAGCCTGAAAAACTAAATTTTGGTGTTTTGATGTACAAACTGCAGAAAAATGATTGGCTTATGAGATTCACATAAGGCCCTTTCATTTTGAATTCATTGCATTTGGTAAATTTGTATGTTCATAGCAAGCACTTCTGGGTAAAAGGATTCTGCCTCAATTTGGGTATGTCAGAAGCTCCTGGCTCACTTGATGTACTTTAAGATACCAGCACTTCACAAACAAGTCATGTGCAAAATCTCATACTTCTTGGAAAAGTTGAAACATGTCCCATTTGGGCTGTTATTTTAATGACTCATTTCTCAGGTTGAGGCTTTGAACCTAATTTTGCAGAATGTATCATTTTGCATGCCTTGATTCAGTTTTTACAATAGAAGTTGCCTTGTTTGGACAAAGTAAAGAAAATGACTTCCTTGCAGTTTAAGAGGCAGGATGATGTGAACCTGTCTGGCTTGACTGTATTTTGCAGAATGTGCAGTTTTGCACCTCTGTAGACAGTGTGTGTGGTAAAGCTGTTTTTGTCTAACATTCGCTGTTAATATGGCTCATGTTGTTCCTGATATTCAAACCTATCCCATGAATCACTGGTACCATTGATTCAGAGGATGAGAAAAATAGGGAAAAATCACAGATACAATCCACTGTGATAAAGATATGCTTGAAAACCAGCAAGAAACATGTCACAAAAAATAGTAGCAAGCATTATGTGGAAGTGTAATCATAATGAACAACCCTGCAAGCTCTTCTGGTAAAAAGAGTTGATAACCAGAATTATAATTGTAAACCGGAATAATTGAAGCTGGGTTATAATTGAAGTTGGAAATGCGATTTGTTAACCAGAATTAGAATTGGAAACCTTCATTGGAAGCTGGAAACGCGATTTGTTGTAGGTGTCAGGGCGGACGTGGTCTCCCCTGTGCCACTTCCCGTGACCCTGTTGCCGTCAAACACCCGTGCGTCCTGGCGCCGGATCCTCCCGATGTGTGACTCCTCCACGTGTGACTCCCGTGTGCGGCGTTACGCCGCGCCCGCCGCGTGACGCCGTGACGTGTCGTGACGCGGCCGTCCGCCGCCAGGACCTGCACATCCTGTTCGAGACGCTGCAGGAGTTCGAGGCGCTCTCCAACCTGCGTGAGGCGGCGCTGCGCTCACTGTGCAAGGCCATCCGATACGAGAGTCGGGACAAGGACGACATACTCTACTTGTGAGCGGCCGCGGCGCGCGCCGCTCCGTCGGCGGGGCCGGACGGAGGAGGGGTCCGTGTGTGAGGGACCGTGACGTGGGGTGGGGAAGGGTCCGTGACTGCGGTGGTCGGGAGAGGAGGACCCGGTTTTTAAGGGGCCGTGGGAGGGGGGAAGGGCCCTTGATTGCGCAGGCCAGGAGAGAAGTGGTTCGTGAGGGGCCACGGGGTTGGGAAGGGTCCGTAACCGTGGAAGAGATCGCCGCGAAGACGGGTCGTTCGTGAGTGGCTGCGTGTGGGGAAGGACCCCTCGTGGTCGGGAAAGAGTGCGGGAGATCCGTTGGCGTTGTCGATGTGGGAGGCGTTGGCGTCGGTTGTGAGCTGTTGCTGGAATGGGGTGGTTGAAGTGTGTTCGATAGGGTGAGGAAATGCCACCTCATGGAACGTCGTTGGGAATGGGATTGTCAGTTCCGTTTGCTGATGCCACTGTGGCTGCAGCAGGCTCCTCTTGTAACCAGAACGCAGGGCAGCCGTTTTTGTACGCTGACCGTGCGATTCGACGAGCCTGCTCCTTCCACTGCGTTCGCCGGCTGGGAAGCGGACTCCGTCTGTCGGCGGTGAACGCGGCATCCCGGCGATGGATCGGCCCCGTGCGCCGCCGCCGCCGCCGCTGACGGGCCGCCTCTGTTCCAGCCGTGGCGAGCGCGCGTCATGCTGGTACATCCTGATCTCCGGCTACGTCTTCATTGACGGCTCCATGTTCTGCCCGGGCTCCAGGTGAGAGGCGGCCGCGGCCGGGCCGTCGCGGCGTCGGAGGGGACCGGGTCCCCCGGGACGGGGGGCCCACGGACCGGTGCCCTGATGGCCGTGCCGTGGGTAGGGTTCGCGTGGTTTGTCGCGAGAGCGCGGAACCGATTGTTGGGGACATTTGGCTGGCGTGTACAGGTAGATCGACGGCGGCTGGCGGTAGCTGTTGCTTGCCGCTGGCGAAACTACACCGACATCAGCGCCTTTGATGCGTCGACGTTTGCTTGAATCTTTCTCGGCTCTAGTGTGTGTTCGCATTGTGAAGAAATTATGTCATGAACGTTAGTTCCATTGACTTGCGGTTAAACTATGTATCGTTCGTCTTTCAATGTCTCATGGCATAACGTGGGTATGTGTCCAACATAGTCCATTAGTCCTAGACTTATTCTAGCTATAACTGACTTAACGTTTGTTACGTAATGCCGCTAGGTTACTGTTGTTTGGCTTCCTGTTTGCCGTGTTGGCGCGTTTGTTTGTGGCCGGCTTTGGGCTGGCTATTGTGGTGCGTTCCCGGCTGTTGACGCGCGGCCCTGCATCTGGCCGCTGTGGTTCCGGGCCGCGCTGGCCCGGCCGGTGTCCGCGCCGTGCCTCAACTCGCGCCGGCTTGGTGTTTCAGTTTCGGGAAGAGGATCGGCCAGCGGGTGAACGACTGCGTCATCCTGGAGCCGGCCGAAATGATAGTGGTGAGTGCCGCGGGCGTCAGCTCTGACTGACGTCAGCCCCGCCGCGTCCGTCCTGACCTCTGGCGGACTCGGTCTGACGTTTTCCGGGCCCTTTCTGACCTTTACTGGCGTCATTGTGACCTTTGGTTGCATGCAGTGTACCGCCGCAGTTCGTGTACGATCCGCGTCCGTATCCGACATATTCTAGTATTCGTCTGGCGAGTCGTTCTGTAAGGGACGACTCGCCGACTGCAAGGGAAATGTCGACCTAAGCGCGTATGTTGAACTGGGACAAGCTAAGTTGTAGCCTGTAGTTTTAGCAGCCAGTCTGCAGTATGCGCTTTGTCCCGGCACTTTACACGTCCGGAGGTCCAGAACGATTTCCCGCGGTTTTCCCGTGTGTCGTATCCGGTCGTGTCTTGCTTACATATGTTGTCACGAGAGATACGACGTCCTGATGTCACGATCGGGCCTGTGTTGTATCGTGTCACTGGATTACGGCAGGAGGTATTCTGTAATGAATTACTCCACCTGAAGTTTTACATATTTTTTTTTTTTGTAGGGAAGAGTGCTGTTTTCAGTACTGATTTATTGGTATCAGCGATCGTTATTGGGTCAATCGAGGCTGTAAAAACGTCGACCGAGTGGGAGCATCCCCCTTAACCACAACGTGACGGCTCCTCTCTGCTGCGGGATAGTTGTGTAGCAGCGGGTGGGGTTTCAGTGAGGAGACTGGCATTTTAAAGAAGTGTCGCTGGCCGCAGTAGGGCCGATGGTATTATCTCAGATCGTGATGCTGTGGCGCACTGAAGCCGTGCAGTTGTGCGTCGTGATTTTTAGGTAGCTTGCAGGACCCGTGCAGATGGTTCTCACGTACTTTCGGCCGACTGCCTATTGAAAAACCTTGTGTTGCATCAGACTGCGTTGAAGGGTTGGTGCACCTAGTCTGGACACAGGTACGATGCGAGGATATTTATCCGTGGGTGGCGCTACAGGCAGCGGGTCTCTGACGATTTCTTTCTCTTAACATTTTGCTGTCCTTCAGGAATATAATACGCATCAAGTCTGAACTACCCAGTCAGTTATTTCAGGTCCACATTTCACCTGGTACCCATTTACTTGCTTAATATGGCAAGTAGCTGGGGTAGAATACATGGACGACAACGTGGTGAAGCACGTTGTCGTCGCTACCTGCATCGTCATCAAATTGACGATGCAGGTATTAACTTGATGTGTCCTCTCAAGGGTAGAAAAGGGAAAGGAGGAAAAATTGTGCTGGGGATTCTATATAAAACTGCGCGCTACGAGACGTACATTGTGCCTTGTACAGTGAGACGTACATTATTCCCGTACAAGCTTTTTAGCAGGCCCCCAAACAGGTAGCCTTATCTTTATCCGGCAAGAAGTAGTCAGGATGGGTTTACCACTGTGATGTTTTCGCCATCCAAGAACGACAACTTCGACTTTTTTGCATACGGCATAAAATTGTGCGGTAAAAATCAGATTTGTGCTCCAGAACAAAATGCAAATTTCTACTAATCTCACGTCTGCTGTGCAGATTGACTACCTGAGCAGTAACCTAATGGGCCTTCCCCGCAGATTGACTACCAGGACAGTGGCCTGATGTGCCTTCCCCACAGATTGACTACCCGGACAGTAACCTGATGTACGGCGGGCAGCGGAGATCCTGCACTGCCGCCAACCTGGAGCGACTGCTGGCTCTGGAACAGGAGGAGGTCAGCATCCACTCCCGACTGGCCAGCATGGACGACCCTCAGGTCAGTGCCTGCCGAGCCACGGTGACCCCAGGTCAGCGTCCTGCTGAGCCGTCGTGACCTCAGGCCAACGGCTACAGGCCAATGGCTGTCGAGCCGTGGTGACCTTAGGTCAGCAGCCGGCTAAAGCGAAGCCCTCTGATGGCTGCCAAGCCGGCCTCGATGGTGTCGCGATCGGTTTTTGTTGTCAGTTCTGCCTCTGGCGTCCTGAACTGCGCGGACCTTCGCCTGACAAGCGGCCGTCGGCCGCCGTCCCCATCCGTCCGGCCCCGTCCTGCAAATCCCTGTGGACTCACGCCTGTTGGGTGATCATCAGGAGCTCTCCCCCTCTGTCGCGCCCCCCGTCCAGTAGGCCCGTGCGGACCTGCCCTGGCCTGGTCGGCCCCCGGCTCCCCCGCTGACGGCTCTGTACTGTCCGGTCGTCCGCGGCAGGTGCTGGTCAACAACGTGCACCTGCTGTCGCTGTACAAGAACACGGGGTCGCGCTGCTCGTCCGACACCAGCTCGGCCTACAGCGGCTCGGACACCATGCAGTCGCTCCAGGTCAGTGCCGGCGGCCGGCTGGTTCCGCCGTGCTGACGTCACACCAGGGGACGCCGACCGCGCTGAGGGACACGCACGGTGGTGTGTGTGTGGCAAGGCGAACTCTATACTGTTCCTTGTCGGTTGTTTGTTTATGTTGTGTTGTTGTCTGCCGTGCGTCTAGATGAGGGTTTTTATTTGGCTTGGAGTGCTGCGGGATGGTGGAGTCTTTCCGCGGTTGGTCGTCTGACGTGATTCTGATCCGTCCTTGGCATCTGAGCTCGTCAGTCGTGGATGTTCGGCGAATGCATGGATTCGTCGATGACGATGGTGATCACGCCGAGACGATCATATTGGTTTATTTGATAAAACGCGCATTACCGTTTGAGTATTTTGACAGCAGGTGTACTCTTGAATTTCTATTACTCATTAAAAATGTGAGTGTTTTGACAGTAGGTGTACTCTTGCACATCTATTGCTCATTAAAAGTGACAACGTCTTCATCGTAGATTGCAATCATGTAAGCAGCACCGAAAAAAGTAAGCAATAAACGCAGAAGAATTTGATAGTAAGTAACAGCTGTCCTGGTAGTGTCAGCCCTGGCGGTGTTCGTGCTCGCTGTGTGGTGGCGGCCGCCTCCGTGAGCGGCCTCTCCGTCGTCGGTCGGTCGATGCCGGCTGTCTGACGGTGCCCGCCGCTCTCGGCAGTCGAGCCTGGACCCCACCGAGGACGTGGACCTGACCGGCCTGATCGAGACCACCGTCGACTCGGACGAGGACGAGGAGGACATGATGGCCACCATGGACTCCATCACGGCCAGGTGAGGCCGCTGTCGTGTGAGGGTGGTCGTCGCGAACTCCGTCACCGCCAAGCAAGGTTGCCATCAAGACGTTGCGGCCGTCATGGTTGCCGTCATTGTCAGGGGAGTGCACGCCTCGGGTTCTGGCGTTGCTTTGTGTTCATGTCGAGGACTGATGGTCACCGTGGCCACGCGACAACCGTCTCGACCGAACTGAGAAGCGTTCATGCATCGATACAGGACACCACATCAGCAGAATCCGAACTGGCATAAATTATGCCCGATAGCTCCTCAGAGCAGGTTGGCCGTGGATGTCGGTGCGCTGTGGTTAGCGACACGCGGCCGGAGCACAGGTACGGCCCTGTTCCCCGCTGTGGTTCGGTGTTGGCAGAAGACCCCGTGGCACGGGGTGACGTTGGGCTGCCCTGCCGCGGCTCGGTGAGGGACCGGTGCCCCGTCCGTCCATGTCCGTGTCCGTGTCCGTGTCGGTCCCCGGACGCCGCCCCGGCGCTCCCTGCACCGCGCCCGGCGCCGGCCGTCTGGGCGCGTCCGCCTGCACCCCTCTGACCGCGTCGGCGGCGGCCGTTCCCAGGGACGCGGTGCGGGACTGCCTGGAGACGGACCCGGCCAACCGCACCGACGACGACGTCGACATCCTGCTGGAGTTCACGCAGCACCTGCGCGCCTTCAGCAACATGACGCTGAGCGTGCGCCGCGCCCTCTGCAGCGTCATGGTACGACCCGGCTCTGGTGGCGCGCGCCGCGCAGGCGGCGGAACCGGCGCGGCAGCCGTCTTTTTAGTTTACGGCATGCTGTCGGGTGTTCCTTTATTCATTAGCCTGTGTATGGGTGTGAGTTAACTGGGTTTAACGGGATGACATGAAGTGGCGAATCGACTCGCTGGGTCCGTGTGGGATGATTGGATAGCATGGCATTAGTGGAGTAATTCCGTCTCCCCATGAGCCAAGTTGCGTTTTCGTGGTTTGATGATTTGGGCATGATGTTGAGTTCCAGGTGTATTGACATGTGTCTCTCTAATGGTTGGCGTGTTTGCACTGCGTGACCATTATTTTTACAGTGTTTGCCATGTTTTGATGGCCTGCCCTGACCTGGCTATGCGCCATCGGTGGTTTGCCGTGGTGCAGTGACCTGACCTGGCCGTGTGTCCACAGGCGTTTGCCGTTCTGCAGCGACCTGGCCTGACCTGACCTGGTCGTGCATTCTCAGACGTTCGCCGTGGTGCAGTGACCTGGCCTGACCTGACCTGGCCATGCGTTCGCAGGCGTTTTCCGTGCTGCAGTGACCTGACCTGACTAAACCTGGCTGTGCGTTCGCAGGTGTTCGCCGTGGTGCAGAAGGCGGGCACCACGGTGATGCAGGACGGCGAGGAGCTGGACTCTTGGTCGGTAATCGTCAACGGCCAGGTGGAGATCAGCGGCCCGGGCCTGCCCACCACCGAGCTGGGACTGGGAGACAGGTCAGTGGGCCGGCCCGTCCGCCGCAGCGCCGGCACCGGGCCTCGCGCGAGGCCGCCGCGCCCCGCTGGGTCGCGCGCGGACCTGCTAATGGCTCGCACGGCGCCGGGAAACGGGCGATCTGTGATGGGACGGCCGCCGGTCGCAGTTGGGACCGATTTGCGACGATCACCGAACACGAAACCACGTTTTACGCCTGCTGGTGGGAGAATGGTCGCCACGATGCTTGTTCACGGCTGCCATTTCATTCTTATATATATATATGTGTGTGTGTGTGTGTGTGTGTATATATATATATATATATATTTGTGTGTGTATATATATTGAACCATATACGTATGCGCATAGGGTGATGTCGAGGCAGGAGTTTCCATTATTCCATTCCATTCCATCCAGTCTCGTCGCTGCCTACTCCATTACGAGGCTGGCGACCTTCGGAAGCGTGCGCCTTGAAGACAGACGATCGATAAGCAGCTCATGCTCGTCGAGGTTGCTGTTTGGCTTTTAACGTAACTGGGGCACATGAGCAAAGAATGACACTCCTGCGTACTTTGATTTGGAAAGGGTAAGGTTATTAGTTGAAGATCATTAAGATAAAGGAATGCGAAAATGCTTACTCCCGAACGTTGGTGGACGATGGCGACGTTCACTACCGTAAAAATCATTGTCGCGGCGTCGTTGAAGTCAGAATCGTTGTGCTGATGACGCAGCACTTCCGACTTAGCGCTGACGGATTTCGCCGTCGTTGCCGCCAGCTTCGGGATCACGCCGACGATGGAGAAGCTGTACCACCGCGGCGTGATGCGCACCAAGTGCGACGACTGCCAGTTCGTCTGCATCACGCAGACCGACTATTACCGCATCCTGCACCAGGTGAGGCGGCGGCCAGGAACGGTCGGGACACGGGCCGACTGCCGGCAGAGCGGCCCGGGGGCTGAGTTTGCCGGGTCCGCTGGGCGGACCTGGTGTCTGACCTGGTACTCGGCGGCCCGGGGTTGGCGTCTCCGCCGGAGGGCGGCTCCGATCCAGGGAGAGGGAGGGCGGTGGTCGGCGCGCGCGACCTCGGACCGGAGGGTCCCCAGTTCGAGTCCGGGTGAGGGCGACTGTTTTCGGTCCGCGCGATTACGGCTGCGGAATGGCGACGTAAAATAACCCGGGGAGTGGGTGGTGTTGATTGGTAACCAGATGTACCAGCTGGTCACCGCTGACCCCATTGTCCTCCGTTGACTCCAGTGATGACCCCCGCGACCTCCGGTGCTCCCGGCACCCGCTGTTGACCCCAGTGATCTCCGCTGACCCGGTGACCCCGCTGACCCCGCTGACCTCGGCAGGGCGAGGAGAACACGCGGCGACACGAGGAGAACGGTGAGGTGGTGCTGGTCACCGAACACCGTATTCTGGACTCCGGCTCGGCCAAGGGCCACTGCGTCATCAAGGTGAGACTGCGCGCCGCCGCACCGGCCGGCGTGACGTCATCGACGGCAGCGTCGCGTCATGATGGCGTCAGTTTGCCAGTTGTCATCAGGAGGGGCGTGTGCTTTGTGGTACCCTAGTTATACCGTGGCTCTGTAATGGATCAGGTTTAAGGAAAAGTTAGAGAGAAGTACGTGACATTTGAAGTCTGCGTTTTGTTATGAAATTTGCTTCGACTGGGTTTTCTGGTTTTCTTGGATTTTGGGGGGCTTTCACTGCTATTACTGCTGATGCCAGTTTTAGTATTGGGTGCGTTATGGCGGATTGGCGCGGGAAGACACATACCAGCGCTATCGTACGTTGGCAGAAACTGTCGGGCATCGCTCAAATGCGCTGCCCTGGACCTGTCATTGTGGCGCCGATGTACCGATCTTTCGGCGTAGTATGACATTGATTCTGGCATGTACAGTGTGTGTGACGTCTGTGACAGTGTTGATCAGGTCTGGGACGTTTGCAACGTATGTGAAGGCGTTTTTGACGTCGGGGACGGTGGTTGCGACGTCTGTGAAGTCTGCGATGACATTTTTTATGGCCGTGATGCTTTTGGGAGGGTGCTTGTGATGTCTGTGTCACCGTGACCTTTGTGACGTCTGTGACGTCTGTGGAGGTATTTGCGACATTGTTGTCTATTGACGTGTGACGCGATCGTGCCGTTGCTGTAGGGTACGCCGGAGCGTCTGATGACGCAGCTGATGGAGGAGAACTCGCTGATCGACCCCTACTACGTGGAGGACTTCCTGCTGCTCCGGCGCATCTTCCTGCCCGAGGCCAGCACCCTCTCCAACCAGCTGATGGAGTGGTGGGTGTGGCGGCCGGGGGCGGGGGCAGGCAGCGCCCTCAGGCCGGCCCAGCGGCACGGACGGTGCCGGGTTCAAGGCCGGCCGGAGGCCGGCAGCTGATCCGACCACGGAGGTGTTGAGCGCCGAGCGCCAGAAATGCTGGTGATTGGGTGCGCTTTTTAGGTGAAGCTGTGGTCGCTGTGCGTGTGAAGAGGGTCTGGTTTTGTCCGGCCTGGTGTGTTTGACTGGACTGGGATGCAAGATCATGTGGTTTGTGTGGCTGGCGTGTTTGGTTTTTATTTGCGAGTTATAACTCGGATGTGTGCTTCCCTGCCTGGAAGGCGGCATTGGTCCTGTCGCGGTCGCCTGTGCCGCCGTCTGACCGGCCCCTGCGCGTCCCGCTATCTGATCCAGCCACCTCAGGCCACTGCCTCACTGAACTGGTCACCTGGATCATTCCCGCCCGAGTGACCCAGTCACTTCAGACCACCCCGGACCGCCCCGCCCTGGTGACCCGGTCACCCCGGACCGCCCCGCCCTGGTGACCCGGTCACCCCGGACCGGCCCCGCCCTGGTGACCCGGTCACCCCGGACCGCCCCGCCCTGGTGACCCGGTCACCCCGGACCGCCCCGCCCTGGTGACCCGGTCACCCCGGACCGCCCCGCCCTGGTGACCCGGTCACCCCGGACCGCCCCGCCCTGGTGACCCGGTCACCCCGGACCGCCCCGCCCTGGTGACCGGGTCACCCCGGACCGCCCCGCCCTGGTGACCCGGTCACCCCGGACCGTCCCCGCCCTGGTGACCCGGTCACCCCGGACCGTCCCGCCCTGGTGACCCGGTCACCCCGGACCGTCCCCGCCCTGGTGACCCGGTCACCCCGGACCGCCCCGCCCTGGTGACCCGGTCACCCCGGACCGACCGACCGCACTGACCCGGTCACCCCGGACCGCCCCGCCCTGGTGACCCGGTCACCCCGGACCGTCCCGCCCTGGTGACCCGGTCACCCCGGACCGTCCCCGCCCTGGTGACCCGGTCACCCCGGACCGCCCCGCCCTGGTGACCCGGTCACCCCGGACCGTCCCCGCCCTGGTGACCGGGTCACCCCGGACCGCCCCGACCGCACTGACCCGGTGACCTCGGCGCAGGTTCCGTGACCCCGACTACCGGGACCGGGTCACCCGCGTCGTGCTCCAGTGGGTCAACAGCCACTTCATCGACTTCGAGACGGACCCGGCCATGATGGACTTCCTGGAGCGGTTCGAGCTCTGCCTCGAGTCCAACAAAATGCACGGACAGGTGGGTGTCGCCCCAGCAGTGTGCTGACGGTCGCTGGCCGCCCCGTGGCGTCTTCAGTATCTGTTCATAACCCACTTATTTGTGGTTGTTTCCATGCCCGCTGCGACGGCAGCTTAACATAACAAGTCTGTTGTGGTGGCTTACAAACTCACGATGGCGGTCTTTGCGTCGTCACCAGTCTCCTGGCTTTCCAGCAGTGCATTGTCATCTTGATCCCAGCACCAGCAACTATTGATGACCCCTTGTTCGTGTGTTCTCACGTTTCTTTTGTGTTTTATCCTTATGTTTCTGTTATGTTGTATATTTATGTTTGTTTTGCTTATTTGGTGTTATCTTTTTTCGTTCTGTTCTTTGTTACACCACTGTTTTGTTTGTTTTATGCTATCTTTTCTGTTTTCTTTTTTGTTTTATCAACTTACCGTGGAAGGCGAGGTGCTCTGACCTCAAATGGCTGGGCCCAATAAACAGACAAACCTGCTTGACTATTGCCACGACTGTTACTCGTTCTTGACTTGCCACAGACACGCTTGGTGTCATCTCACACACATTGAGTTACGTTCGGGCCCGTTTCAGCTGGGCCTGCTGAACTTCGAGTGCGCGGCCAAGTCGCGGGTGCGCGTGGTGACGCTGGCACGGCCGAACCGCGACGAGCCCCTGCCGTTCTGCCTGCTGGGCGGTTACGAGCGCAACTTCGGCATCTTCGTCTCCAAGGTGGAGCGCGGCAGCAGGGCCGAGGACATCGGCCTCAAGCGGGGCGACCAGATCCTCGAGGTGAGCCGGAGCCGCTGGGCTGTGGTGTGTCGGGCGCCCAGGAGGGCGGTCTGAGCAGGTTTTGGCGTGACGTCAGGTCACTGACGCTGGTGGGAGATGATGTGACGCGCCGCACTAGCCTCAGTGAGCTGACGTGACGCGGGTACATCTCTGCCGCTGTTTGTGGCAGGGCGCCTGCACGGTGGTACAGAGTCTGGTGCCCCGTGCGATGTGACGTCGTTGTGACGCGGCGCAGTTGTGACGTGGCGCCGCTGTAACGCAGCGTGACTCACCCAGATGCCGTGACTGGCATGGGCCGAGTATTCAGTGCCCTGTGTAACCTTGTAACGTGGAAATTAGTGGTAACTAAAAAACTAGCGTAACGTGTAACGTCGCGTCACTATGACGTGACGCCTTGCGTGACGTGACGTCGGTGTGAGACGCGGCGCCGCCGACAGGTGAACGGCCAGAGTTTCGAGCACATCTCGCACCCGCGCGCCCTGGAGGTGCTGCGAGGCACCACCCACCTCAGCATCACCGTCAAGAGCAACCTGCTCGGTGAGCGTCGCAGCGTTCGCCGGCCTCCGGCGGCCGCGCTCCGAGAGGCGGACCGGAGCCGGTCCTCGTGTGGCGGGGTCGGTGTGGGGAGACTCTGGGCCGTCAGAAGCTGTCTCCGAGGGGGCGCGGAGCAGCGAACGGCCGTGTCCCGGCGGCACTGTGTGATGCCCGGTCGTGTCGCGTGTTGGTCGGCGTGACGGTGGCCGGTGGATGAACTGTTACCGGGTCACGGTGCTGGCGATTGGGTGTATCTGGCCTCCCTCTCCGGTGGCCGGGACGGGCTGCCGGTGTCTGTACCGGGCGGGGCGGAGCCCGCCGTCGGTTCCGGCGTGGCCGATACTGGCCGCTGACGGTTTACGGAGCGGTCGGGTGTGATGTGCGGACCACACCAGCCGGCGCTGGGCGTTGTCGATCAGGCGTGCCATTGGTAACGTGACGCCTGGCAGCTCGGACGGATGGGGCTGTCACTAGTACGTGGTCGCGTCGCTGATCGTGCCTGCCTTCCCCGAGTTTCCCTGACATGCTCTGCCTGTCCTGTTTGTCGCTCACCTTATTCCCTTATTACGTCCATTATTGCCTCTGGCCGTCTCTGCCTCTCCTTATTATCCCTAGCCCTCCCTGCCTTTCCTGGTCGTCCCTGACCGTTCTTGTGTTCCCTCATTGTTTTCGCCCGTCCGTGGTTGTCCGTGACCGTCCCGGACGGAGGGCGCTCACCGGGCCGTCTGTCGGCCGCCGCAGCGTTCAAGGAGATGCTGCAGACGCCCGAGGACGTGATCCGGCCGCGGCAGAGGAAGGGCTCCGAGATCGCCGGCCTCAACAACTACCCGCGGCCGCGGCTGGCCGGGCCGACCGGCGCCGGGCCGCCGCCGGCCGCCGCCGAGCACGGTACGATCGCGCGCGCCGCCGCCGCCGCCGGGGCGCGTCCGATGCCGCGGCTGGGGGTGGTGTTGGTGACGCCGTGACAGGCTGGGGGGGGGGGGGTATTGTGCTCGTCATTGCGACGGAGGGCGTCGCCTCGTCTGGTAGACCAGTCGTCACTCTGCCCAGACGTGATGTCGGTGAGCGGCGCTTGCAGAGGCTGGGGCTCCGTCAGGTGTTCCCAGCAGCACGGTTGGAGTTGTTACGATGTCCGTTTTGCGGCGGTGTAGATTATTAAGCTGCATGGACGAAGATGGGCGCGTTGGAAGCGGTGCAGTCAGGGGACGGGCTGTGAGTCGGTCAACGTCAGGAAAGGTTGTCGAATGGAGATCGGGCGAATCGCGCGACCATGAGCGCGTGAAGAAAATTCATGGAGGAACGTGGACGTTGAGGAAGGACATTAGGTCGGGCGGAACGGCACACTGGCTTCGTGCGCTGTTGGTAGCAGTTGTCAGGGTGTGTGGGGAGGGTGCGGGGGGGAGGCAGTGAGATCTCTCGGAGGTCCGTAACGCTGAGCTGTTGCCGGACTCGACTCCCGCGCCTCCTCTGGTGACCATGCCTCACGTGCTGACTGCTCCCCCCGCCACCGCCCGCAGACTCGACCCAGAAGGACAAGAAGGAGGTGCTGCACAAGACGTTCGCCACGCTCGGCCTGCGCACCATCAAGTTCCGCAAGGCGCTCATCAAGGCCATCACGCACAAGACGCCGCTGTGAGTCGGGCGGTCCGCCGCCGTCGTGGCGCCGGTTGGCGGCGGCGCAGGCGACTGCCGGCTGAACTTTGCCGTGCAGGAGCGCGGACGGCCCCCGGAGCGGTCTGTCGTGCGAGATGGAGCCGGTGTTTGCGTTCCGCGGATGACAGATTTTACACGCGGGCAGTTCCTGTACGTTGCGATCACGTTTGCCGGATTGGGTTTGAATGCAGATGCGTCGTCAAATGGCCGATCAACGTCGGAAACGAGGGGATTTCGTTTATGCTCGCCATATTTATGCGCTGTTGCTCGTCATTGTGATGTTGCCTTGGTGACGTGCTGGTGCGCTTTGCGGCCAAGCCAGTGAGCTCACCCCAGACCACTAAGATGCTGCAGATAGTGACTGACTGGTGTCGTGTTAGCCAGGCCATGCGCTTTAGCGCGCCTTTGCGACTGATAGCTGATGCCGTTTTAGCCAAGTTCACCACTGGGACCTATAACTGGTACTATTCTAGCCAAGGACACCACAACGACTCGTGACTGGTGGTGTTTCAGCCAGGTTCACCACTCTGATCCGTAACTGACACCATTTCAGCCAAGCGCACCACTCCAGCCTCGCCCCTCTGACGCGTAACTGGTGCTGTTTCAGCCAAGCGCACCACTCTGACGACACGCTGATGCCGGGCGGCGGCGGCGGCGAGGCCAGCTCGGGCTCCATGTACCACTCGCACAGCAACCCGGACCTGAGCCAGCTCAGCTACGACGACTGGAAGTTCGACTACCCGGAGCACGTGCTCAAGGTGTACAAGGCCGACCAGAGCTGCAAGTACCTGCTCGTGCACAAGGTCAGTGGGGTCCGGGGACTACGGCGGTGCACGATGTCGGTGTAATACTGGGTTGCCTTGGCGCACAATATCGGTTGAAAGCCCGAACTGCCCTGGGATGGACAAGGCTTGTGACGAACATTAGAAATTGCGTTGTGTCTCCTGCTGATAAGGATACATTTCGCAGGCTGCATGGCAGTAAGAGCGCTTATTTCATGAAATTTGTGTACCATGATGACGGGATTGCATGCACCTCATGTCATAATGAGCTTAAAATGCTGCACTGTTCTGCAGACAGATGTTACGGGGATTCAGAAAACGAATATCGACTGATTACCTCGTCCGGTCACGATGTCTGAGAATGCCTTCTTCTGGTGCCCTGAACACCAGGATTGGTGTAATGTTGACACAGTGCGGCGGTGCCGCCCGCTGACCGGGCGGCGGCCCTCCGCCCGGCAGGAGACGACGGCGCGCGAGGTGTGCATGCTGTCGCTGCGCGAGTTCGGCATCACGGACCCCAGCAGCAACTACAGCCTGTGCGAGGTGACGGCCGGCGCCGGCGGCGTGGTGAAGCAGCGCCGCCTGCCCGACCAGATGCAGAACCTGGCCGAGCGCATCGGCCTCGGCAGCAGGTCAGGCGCCGGGGAGGCCGCCGCCGGCCGGCCCGGCCGGGGGGGAGGCCGCCGCCGGCCGGCCCGGCCGGGGGGGGAGGTCGACGGACCGGCGGTCCGGAGGCCGCCGGTGGGACGCCGGGCCGGGTGTGGCGCGCGCGGTCGGTTTCGGCTGGTCGCGGCTGTAACTGGACTCTGAGTCGGCGTTTGTGAGCGGTGATGGGTCTGGACAGCGGAGTGTGCTGGTGCTTGTTGGAATATCATTGCCTGCTGCTGCTACTCGGCTGCAGCTTAGATGGCGTGTGGTCTATAGGTGGTAGAGTAATACTAATAGAAAAACAAAATTAGCCCGTATACCGACCTTTGCCACTCGATGTGGCAAAGGTCTGGCTGTATTAAGACGCTATTGCGTACGATTTCAGCATTTGATTGTGGCATCTGCCGGTTATTACGTCGTCTTCGCTGTGGAGGCTTACCCTTCAGCCCAGGCCGGGTGTGGACGTGGAGTGTTGACTGCCAGGGCGGTTCGGTTCTGGGTTTGCCACCATGTGTGGAGGACATCTGGCTCTACTCTCAGTGAGAGCAGTGGTCTGTGTGGGAGTCTGGCCGCTGTGGTGCGCACCTGCGGCCTCCTGCGGTCGCCGGCTGACGCCACTGGCCGCCGGCAGGTACTACCTGAAGAACAACCAGATGACGGAGCCGCTCGTGCCGGACGAGCTGGCGGCCGAGCTGCCGCGCGAGGGCAGCGTCCACTTCCTGCAGCTCAACGCCCTGGAGGTGGCCGTCCAGGTGGGCAGAGCGGAGGCGTGCGGGGGGTCCGTCGCCAACTGACTGGTCCGGCTCGAGGCCGACGGTTGGTGGCGGTTCTGCTGTCCTGGCGACGACCGGTGCCAGCGGTTGCGACGCGACGTGGCAGACGTAGTCGAGAGCGTCGATGAATGAAGCAGTAATGTCTGACAAACCGAGCGAGGCCGTTTCAGAGCCAGAGGGGGCCGAGTCAGTCGGACTGGTCGTTTGTTGGGCGGCGCCCGGCGGTCGTCTCGGTGAATTCCGTCCGGGACCGGCCTGTGACGGCCGCCCTCCCTCTGTTTCAGCTGACTCTGGACGACTTCAGCCTGTTCCGGCAGATCGAGCCCACAGAGTACGTGGACGATCTGTTCGAGCTCAAGAGCCGCTACGGCATCCCCGGCCTGCGGACAGTTCGCGGAGGTGAGCCCCCCCCTTAGCGCCGTCGCAGCGCGCCGTCACGCCCCTGCCGGCGTCACGGGACCCGTCCCGGACCATTCGGTGTCGTGTGACGTGACGACATTGCCGAGCGGCGCGCGTAACCGCGCCCGAGACGGTGTGACGGTGCTGCTCACGTTCGTCGCCGTGTGCCGGCCGGTCGGTTTGGTCACGTGATCGTGCTGTCGCGGCCATGACCCTGACTTGACAGTGCTTTCACTGCGGGGCGGAGCTGGCGCCTGGAGAATGACGTTCACCCCCCCCCCTCCCATCCCCCCCAGCTGGTGAACCGCGAGATGTTCTGGGTGATCACGGCCGTCTGCGGCGAACACAATCTAGTCAAGCGGATGAAGATCGTCAAGCAGTTCATCAAGGTGGCCCGTGAGTACGGCGGCGGCGGGCGGTGGTGTTCCAGTCCGGTCCCGAGCGGCAGGACTGAAACCTGCCCTCCTGTTGACGGTCAACAGCACGCCGAGCGGTGTGTCGGGGTGCACGTTTGTGTCGTCGCAAGAACGTAGAGATGATGAGTCTTGTGGTGACAGGAAGCCCACTTCGAGGCATTGCTGCCGTGGGGTGCCCGGCAAATCATGGCTTGCGGTGAGTTTTCTTGTTACACAAAGTGGTCGACGTTGGCTCCGCAAGACAGGTTCGGGTTTGAATCCGCCTTCCAATCTGGGAGTTTCTGTCGTCACGACCGCTGGGCTGTGGGTAGAGTCGCCCAGTGCCCCTCCCCCCGAGATAAAGAGAGAGAGAGAGAGAGCCTGGCTTTCCCAGCTTGCAGACAGGCTGTCTGTCTGTCTGCACGTCTGGCCTAACGTCCCGCGGCCGCCGGCAGGTCACTGCAAGGACTGCAAGAACTTCAACTCGCTCTTCAACATCGTGTCGGGCCTGAGCCACGGCTCGGTGGGCCGGCTGAAGCAGACCTGGGAGAAGCTGCCCACCAAGTACCAGAAGATGTACAACGACATGCTGGTGCGTGTGCCGCGCTCCCGGCCGGTCCGGCCCGCCCGGTCGAGTGGCGGCCTGGCCGGACCGGAGACGGCCTGTCTGTGTGGAGAGCTCTCTGTACAGGCAGCCGTACGCCTCCTGATGGACCTCCTGAAGCGACCTTGTGTGACAGGCGGTCGTTCGTTCGCTTGGTCTCGATGAGAAGGAAGCGCATGCGGAAACTCCCCCGCTCCGAATGTTAACAGTCCGGGCCCTGTTGATGGGGCCGCTCCGTGCCGCTGCGGCGTCCGTCCGGCGTCACGGCAGAGCGTCCCGCGTGACGTGACTGCAGTGACGCTCGTGACGTGACGGCAGTGGCGCTCGTGACGTGACGGCGTGTTGCCTCCGCAGGCCCTGATGGACCCCAGCCGCAACATGTCCAAGTACCGCAACCTGATCAACTCGGAGCACGTGCAGCCGCCGATGGTGAGTCAGCGACGTCGGACGCAGCGTCGCAAGAGAGGAGGCCGCGCGGCGCGGTGTGGTCGCTGGCGATGTCCCCGACCGAAAGGTCCCTGGTTCGAGTCCGACCGGCGGCGATTTTTTCCGTGCCGCGGCGGGTGCGGGAGGATACGGAGGCGGCGCCGCTCGGCTGCCGGGAGAGTCGGCTGCCGTGGCTGTCTCTGCAGCAGCGCGCGGCGGTGGTGCGCTGGGGACCGCCGGGCGGTGGGGGCTGGACACCAGCGGCAGTCGGCTCCGCCGGTGGGCGGGCCGGCCGGGCCGGGCCGGGCGGGGCCGCTGACTGGAGCCGCCAGTGGCGCGGCGGAGGCCATCCCTGTCGGTACAGTGAGCCGACTCCGGACCGACGGTGTCGGCCTGCTGGCTGTGCTGTCCTCGTTGGCTGTGCTGGCCGCGGGGCGACGGTGCAGATCGTGAAGAGCCTTGTCGACGCGCGTTGACGTCATCGGTGCGTTTGCGCAGATACCGTTCTACCCGATCGTGAAGAAGGACCTGACGTTCATCCACCTGGGCAACGACACCTGGGTGGACGGCCTGGTCAACTTTGAGAAGCTGCGCATGATCGCCAAGGAGGTGCGTCCCGTCTTGGTAGTGCTCGCCGCCTCCGGGATGTGCCTGGGGTGTCGCAACGCGTGGTGGTGTTGTCTGCAGGGCGGTGGCTCGCTTGTCCTCTGCCCTGTATTTGGTCACCTGGAGTCTGAGGATGGATGGTATCGATTGGTCGTGTGGTGTGGTCCGTGTTAGCGGAGAGTCCTCTGTTGATGTCTGACCCCCTCCCGCGCCGTGTTCAGGTCCGCGCTCTGTCCGAGATGTGCTCGGTGCAGTACGACGCGTGCTCGATGCTGGAGCTGGTCGGCCAGTCGGGCCTCGGTCAGCTGACGCTGACGGCGCAGCGCAACGCCACCGTGAAGCGGCGCAGGAAGTCGCAGGCGCAGTCCAACCCCAAGAAGATGTTCGAGGAGGTGAGGCGGCCCGGCGGAGGCGGACCGTGTTCGGAGGACGGCGCCGGCCGCTGGTGACTTCGGCCGAGGCGCGGGTGGTGTCCGGCGGGTGGCGGGCCCTCGGACGTGAACGTCGCCGGACCGTCTGCGTGTTTGGACGTTCCGGTGCCCGTCGCTGGTGTGATGGGTGCAGATGAGGACTTCGTCAGAGGACGTGTAGTCGGCGGACGTCAGATCCGAATAGCTTTACCAGCCAGCCTGTCAGTGGCGTGGTTTATTTCGAACGTGTGCCGACCAGTGACGTCAGCTTATTTCGTAATAATTCCAAACAGTCTGTTTATCTCTGACATATCCTAGTCAGTTGCTGGTCTCAGTGTCAGGGCTGGTCAGTTGGTTAGAGCTCTTTCTTTCGAGCAGCTCGCGATTGCTCCGTAGCTACGGGTTCCACATGACCTCGTCGGTGCGCCCGTGAGTCCCGGAAACCGGTCGACGTCATGGCTACGAGATGTAAAAGAGAAGCCGGATTGGCGCATTAGCGGTGGCCGGAACAGAGGGCGCGCCGAGACGCGAAGCTGAGCGTGAGGTTCGGAGGGCGGCGGTGTGACGTCACCGCCATCTGTGACGTCACCGCCCGCCCCGCCCGCAGGCGCAGATGGTGCGCCGCGTGAAGGCCTACCTGGCCAACCTGACGGTGGTGCAGGACGAGGAGAAGCTGCTGCAGATGTCGCTCGAGTGCGAGCCGCCGCCGGCCGGCTCGTCCACCACCACCACCAGGTACGGGGAGAGGCGCTCGGTGCGGGACGAGGTACGGCGCGGGGTGCACGGTACGGTACGAGGTACGGCGCGGAACAGTGTCAGCGGGGCCCCTGTCGAGGACGACCGCGGAGGACTGGTCTTCGGGGGAGCACCGCACGGTGGCCGAACTCGTGCAGTGATGCGTCAGCGATGCCGGAAAAACGCGCTCATGGAAATGTTTCTTTTTGGGCCAGCAGTGCCCAGTTGCGTGCACTTTTCACATTCTTGCCATGTTTGGCCACGATGTAATAATAGTTCGTCATCGCCGGACAACGTTGCCCACGCTAGGGAACAGTGTCTCGAAGACGTCGAATGCAGCGCCGATTTCGTGCGGTCGCCGTGCCGGCCTGCAGGGCATGTCGCCGCCGTCTGGCCCTGTTGGCCTGGGTGTCGACGCTTCTGTCTCAGCGTCGCCGTTTCCTGTTGGCCTGCCTTGTTTGTCGGACTCTTATGGTTCTTGTGATCTTTCTCCGGTACGCCGTGCTTGTCCTGACGGTGCTTTCGTTTCTGTCCGGCAGGCGGCGCCACCCTTCGCCGACGCTGTCGACCACCAGCAGCGCCAGCTCGGCCAGCGCCGCCAGCGACGGCCGCCGGGACCGCGCCAAGTTCGGTCAGTACCCCCTCCCCCTTCCCCCTCAGCCCGGACCTACACAGAACACGGACACGACACAAATAGCAACGGCTAAAACTGGACGCAGTGTCCCCGCTCATCGTCCTGACCACACTTGGTCAGTGCTCGACCAGTTGTGCTTGACCAGAAATCCCCAGGCGCCTGTCTCCAAGTTCGGTCAGATGTCCGCAACCCTTGGCCGTGCCGCGGTTTGGCCGGTTCACCTCACTCTGTGGCCGTTCCAAAGCAGGCAGTGGCCTTTGCCCCCCCCCACACGCACACTGTTCCGGCAGCGTCAGCGAGTTTTGCCGATTGCTGGACGGTCCCAGTTGTGGTGAGTAGCCCTGCTTCCGGTCCTGGCTGTGCAACGTCAGTTGATGTGTTAGCTCAGTTCTCTCCCACCGAGCTAAGATGTGTTAGCTCAGTTCCCTCCCGTCGAGCCAAGATGTGTTAGCTCAGCCCCCTCCCGCCGAGCTGAGATGTGTTAGCTCAGTCCCCTCCCGCCGAGCTAAGACTTGTTAGCTCAGTCCCCTCCCGCCGAGCTAAGATGTGTTAGCTCAGTTTCCTTCCCCCAAGCTGTGTTAGCTCAGTGCCCTCCCGTCAAGCTAAGATGTGTTGGCTCATTCCCCTCCCACCGAGCTAAGATGTGTTAGCTCAGTGCCCTCCCATCGAGCTAAGATGCGTTAGCTCAGTGCCCTCCCGCCAAGCTGTGTTAGCTCAGTGCCCTCCCGTCGAGCTAAGATGTGTTGGCCCATTCCCCTCCCGCCGAACTAAGATGTGTTAGCTCACTGCCCTCCCGCCGAGCTAAGATGTGTTAGCTCAGTGCCCTTCTGTCGAGCTAAGATGTGTTAGCTCAGTGCCCTCCCGCCGAGCTAGGATGTGTTAGCTCAGTCCCCTCCCGCCGAGCTGAGATGTGTTAGCTCAGTCCCCTCCCGCCGAGCTAAGATGTGTTAGCTCAGTGCCCTCCCGCCGAGCTAGGATGTGTTAGCTCAGTGCCGTCCCGCCGAGCTGAGACCTCCGCCAGGCGCGGCTCGTGTCGTCTGCCGCCCCGTCACCAGCGTCTCCGGCCTCCCGCTGACTCGGGCGCGTCACCCGTCTCCGGCAGGCGCGGCGTCTCCGAGCGCGGTGCGTAAGCTGATGTCGCTGGCGGAGACCAAGACCCGGCCGCACCAGCCGGCGGCGCGGGCGCCGCACCTGCTGCTGACGGCCGGCTCCCCGGCCTCCTCGCCATCCCCCGGACAGGCGCGGCGGCGGCCCGCCTCAGGTCAGTCGCTGACACACGGTCTCAGGTCAGTCACACACACACGGCCTCAGGTCAGTCACACACACACGGCCTCAGGTCAGTCACACACGGCCTCAGGTCAGTCACACACACACGGCCTCAGGTCAGTCTCTGATACACGGCCTCAGGTCAGTCTCTGATACACGGTCTCAGGTCAGTCTCTGGCACATAGCCTCAGGTCAGTCACACACACACGGCCTCAGGTCAGTCTACATAGCCTCAGGTCAGTCACACACACACGGCCTCAGGTCAGTCTCTGACACACGGCCTCAGGTCAGTCTGTGATACACGGCCTCAGGTCAGTCACACACACACGGCCTCAGGTCAGTCTCTGATACACGGCCTCAGGTCAGTCTCTGACACACAGCCTCAAGTCAGTCTCTGAGACACGGCCTCAGGTCAGTCACACACACGGCCTCAGGTCAGTCTCTGATACACAGCCTCAGGTCAGTCTCTGACACACAGCCTCAGGTCAGTCTCTGAGACACGGCCTCAGGTCAGTCACACACACACGGCCTCAGGTCAGTCTCTGATACACAGCCTCAGGTCAGTCTCTGATACACGGCCTCAGGTCAGTCTCTGATACACAGCCTCAGGTCAGTCACACACACGGGACCTCAGGTCAGTCCCTCACACGAACTTAGGGCATTGTCACGGTCTCAGGCCATTATCACACACAGGATCTCACATCACGATCACACAGTCACGTCAACCTCACGGTGCAGCGATGGCTTCAGGTCAGTCGGGGACCAGTTCGGCAAGTCGATGGCAGTCTGCCGAGAATCCGGAGCGGTGGCGACCTCTGGTGGTCCCCGATGTTGTCGTCGCCTGTGGTGCACCGCCTGTCCTCAGCCTTGTGACACTGGTGGCCCGGCAGGCGTCAGGCGTGTGCTCTCTGTGCGCCGACGGCGTCTGCCGTGCTGTGCGCTCGCTGTGAGCTGTGCGCTGTGAGCTGACGGCAGCACGTGTGCCTGGCAGGCCGCAGCCACGAGCGGTCCCAGTCGGACACGCTTCCGGTGGACCTCAGCTCGGAGAGCAGCAGCGTCACCAGCATGCCGCTCAGGAAGTCGCACACCAGCGGTAGGCGCCGCCGTCCGGCCTTGCGGCGGCCGCTGGGGCACGCGCGCGGCATGCCCTGCGAGCTGCCGGGGCGGGACTGTGACGGTAGACTGGAGTCTGGGGAGGCGCCGCCCCGCCGGCGTCCGGGCGAGCGGCGTCTGAGGGTCTGGCAGACACGTCAGGGAGTCCTTCCAGCGCTCGGCGGTTGGTGCTGGTGTTGGAGTTGTTACGGTGCGTGGCTGTCGTCAGTGCGGTAGGCGACACTGGCCCTGTCTCGTGTAGAACTTCGGACCGCCTTACTGCGAGCCACAGGACCAAAAAGATAGTGATGTAGCTGAGTACCGGACGCAGACATACAGCCATTAAGTCGTACGTATGCCCGAGACGACCATCAGCTTTTGGTTTCCATCGATGAGATGATCCCGCTGAGAGCGCACTGCCTGCGGCGTTGCAGTGGCCTCCGTGGCATCTGGCGACGGCGGCGGCAACATAAGTTACGGCGCCCACCACTACGAGGCGCCACGGTACGACTCGCCGGGCCCCAGCGGCGCGGAGCTCTTCACCAGCTCGCCGATGCGCCACTACATGTACCTGCCGAAGCCGAACGCAGGTCAGCCGCGGGCCAGACCGCCTCCGCTCGAACGACGCTGCGGTTCCTTACCAGCGCTGCGTGTAAACTCACCCACTTAATGCCTCCGCGTATAGATTTAATCGATGTTAGGTGTTCTTTCCTAATGCCTTCGTGTCCTCGTGGGGTCAGTGTAGTGCGCTCCAGGTGCGACTGGTGCACCCTCCTACTCCGGTTACTTGTACCTTCCATCACCGCCGTACGTTCCCTCCTGGCACTGATACATGCTCGTCTCTGGTGGCCTCCCGTCCAATGTGGAGTGGATATCAGTGGGTCAGGTGCCACCCTTATCAGTGGGCAAGGGTGTACCTTCCTGAGCACAGCTGGTGTCCGCGGCTCTCCAGTCGTCCAGCGCGTGCGTCTGCTGGTGAAGAGCTTCGCAGTAGACCTGGGTCTCAGTCTAAAACAGGGAGTCGAATTCCGATTTGGACTGACTTTGGATGTCCGGGGTCCGAGTCTGAGTCCAGTTCAGTGGTTCGAGGCTTGATGAATTCGACACCGAACCGTGCCTGAAAAGGAGTTCCGATTCCGAGAACGGGACTAAAAGGGCCTGAGTCTGAGATGGAGAGGGTGACTAGTGTGCCTCGTGGGAATTCACTGGAACACTGCGTGAGCCTAGTCTGTGTCGGTCGAGATTGAGTTCTTTACCAGTGCTTTCAGCCACCAGGGTTATTTTAGGTCGCAGCTCCTCGCGGTTTGTCGTTGTAGACGTGTCGACTGTGCCCGGATTCGAACCGGCGACCCCGCGATCAGCCGGCTCGCTGACCTTTCGTCGGTCGTTGGCAGGAGGTGCTCACGGCAGGCCTCTGCCGCCGCCGGGCGGGGCCGGCTTCGGGCCGCCGCCGGCGCCACGGCCGCGGCCCATGCCTCCGCCGGCGGCGGCGGCGGCGGCCGCCGGCGGCCGGGAGTCGCGGCGGCGCGGCCCGGTGCGGCCGCCGCGGGCGCCGCACGCCGGCGGCGCGCTGGCGGCGGCGGCGGCAGCGGCGGCCGCTGCCCGGCAGGACGACTCGGACCCGGACGGTGAGTGCGGAGAAGGGGTCCGGCCGACCAAACGGGTGCTGGGCTCGTCGTCCGGGGGGAGGGGGTTTGCCGGGTTTGCTTGTGGTGCAGTGCGGTCTGTTCGTACGCTGGCGGAATGTGAATTTGTTGGGAGGGTTGTGGTCGAGACTGTCGGCGGAACGATTGGTGTGCCATCTGATGTGACGTCACCTACAGACGAGGACAAGGGCGATGTTTCATCGGTCATTCCTGACCTAATCTGACGTGACCTGTGCCTACAGATGAGGACTAGAACCAGGTGTCGGCGGTCTGACCCGACCTGTCCCCTGCCCACAGATGAGGACGAGGACCAGACGTTGGCGGTCTGGCCTGGCCTGAGAGCAAGAACGAACTGTTGGCGGTCTGACCTGACCTGTCCCCTGCCCACAGATGAGGACGAGGACCAGACCTTGGCGGTCTGGCCTGGCCTCACCCGGCGTGACCTGATCTGACCTCAGATGAGAGCAAGAGCGAACTGCCAGCGGTCTGACCTGACCTGGCACGACATAACACGACCTGACCTGTGCCCACAGATGAGGACGAGGACCAGGTGTCGGCAGTCTGAGCGTTTCCCCCGTCCGCCCCGGTGCCAAGCCAAAGACAGCTGGCCGCCTCCGCCAGTGCAATCGGTCGCGGCCGCAGCGCCGGTACCCGCACCCGGTACCCGGTACCCCGTACCGCGCCCGGCCCCGGCCGTAGTCGTATTTATTGTACTCGGCGCGCCGGCCCGAGCGCCGCCAGGTAGAACAAGTGTCAATCACGCACTGCGCACACGCAATCGACTCAATATTTTTGTCAGCTATTTTTGTATATTCACCCTTGTTTGCACCGACCGCGGCGGCGCGGCGCCACCGTACCCGTGTGCCCGCCCGCCGCCGCCGCCGCCGGCCGCCGCGCCGGCCACCGTGTTCCAGGGCGACAAAAGGCGCGCTGCGCCCGCCAGCGGGCGGCGCAGGCTAACGAACGTACAAAGGCCGTTGTAGATAGCCGTCCGGCGCGCGCGCGGCCGCCCGCCGCGCCGACCAGTGCTTTCCCTCGGGATCTGAGGTGGCCACGACTTCCGTCCGGACCCGGCGGCCGCGGCCGCCCGTTTTTGGACGCCTTTTAGCCGCCGCGCTGCGTCATTCCGTTACGCTGAGATTAGGGCCGGGTTCGGTTGAGATGGTGGCTGGGACGGGCCGGCGGCCCGCGACGGCGGCCCGCCGGCCCGCGACGCGGGCCCGCGCACGCGCGGTTTGTAGCCGCGTGGATCCTTACAATACAGTCTGCATCGTGTACGGGCGGCGTTTGCGGCAGGCGGCAGGGAGAGCGGACGTGGGTCACGGGACCGAGAGTCGATCAGAACTGAGACTGCCAGGGAGGAGATGGTCTGGGTCAGGAGAGCTGAGACTGCCAGGGGAGATGGTCTGGGTCAGGAGAGCTGAGACTGCCAGGGGAGGTGGTCCGGATCAGGAGAGCTGAGACTGCCAGGGGAGATGGTCTGGGTCAGGAGAGCTGAGACTGCCAGGGAGATGGTCTGGGTCAGGAGAGCTGAGACTGCCAGGAGAGACGGTCTGGATCAGGAGAGCTGGGACTGCCAGGGAGATGGTCTGGGTCAGGAGAGCTGAGACTGTCGGGAGAGATGATCTGGGTCAGGAGAGCTGGGACTTTCAAGGGAGATGGCCTGGGTCATGAGAGCTGAGACTGCCAGGGAGATGGTCTGGGTCAGGAGAGCTGAGACTGCCAGGGAAGGTGGTCTGGGTCAGGAGAGCTGAGACTGCCAGGGAAGGTGGTCTGGGTCAGGAGAGCTGCGACTGCCAGGGAAGGTGGTCTGGGTCAGGAGAGCTGAGACTGTCAGGGAAGGTGGTCTGGGTCAGGAGAGCTGGGAGCGGACTGCCAGGGAAGGTGGTCTGGGTCAGGAGAGCTGAGACTGCCAGGGAAGGTGGTCTGGGTCAGGAGAGCTGAGACTGCCAGGGAAGGTGGTCTGGATCAGGAGAGCTGAGACTGCCAGGGAAGGTGGTCTGGGTCAGGAGAGCTGAGACTGCCAGGGAAGGTTGATGGGGCTGGACTGGATCAGGAGAGCTGAGACTGCCAGGGAAGGTGGTCTGGGTCAGGAGAGCTGAGACTCAGGAGAGCTGGACTGCCAGGGAAGGTGGTCTGGGTCAGGAGAGCTGAGACTGCCAGGGAAGGTGGTCTGGGTCAGGAGAGCTGAGACTGCCAGGGAAGGTGGTCTGGGTCAGGAGAGCTGAGACTGCCAGGGAGATGGTCTGGGATCAGGAGAGCTGGACTCCAGGGAGGTGGTCTGGGTCAGGGAAGCTGCGAGACTGCCAGGGAGGTGGTCTGGGTCAGGAGAGCTGAGACTGCCAGGGAAATGGTCTGGGTCAGGAGAGCTGCGACTGCCAGGTGATTGGACTGCCAGGGAGTGGAGGCTGCGACTGCCAGGGAAGGTGGTCTGGGTCAGGAGAGCTGCGACTGCCAGGGAAGGTGGTCTGGGTCAGGAGAGCTGAGACTGTCAGGGAAGGTGGTCTGGGTCAGGAGAGCTGAGACTGCCAGGGAAGGTGGTCTGGGTCAGGAGAGCTGAGACTGCCAGGGAAGGTGGTCTGGGTCAGGAGAGCTGCGACTGCCAGGGAAGGTGGTCTGGGTCAGGAGAGCTGAGACTGCCAGGGAAGGTGGTCTGGATCAGGAGAGCTGAGACTGCCAGGGAAGGTGGTCTGGGTCAGGGAGTGACTGCCAGGAGGTGGTCTGGGTCAGGAGAGCTGCGACTGCCAGGGAAGGTGGTCTGGGTCAGGAGAGCTGCGACTGCCAGGGAAGGTGGTCTGGATCAGGAGAGCTGCGACTGCCAGGGAAGGTGGTCCGGATCAGGAGAGCTGCGACTGCCAGGGGAGATGGTCTGGGTCAGGAGAGCTGCGACTGCCAGGGAAGGTGGTCTGGGTCAGGAGAGCTGAGACTGCCAGGGAGGTGGTCTGGGTCAGGAGAGCTGCGACTGCCAGGGGAGGTGGTCTGGGTCAGGAGAGCTGCGACTGCCAGGGAGATGGTCCGGATCAGGAGAGCTGCGACTGCCAGGGAAGGTGGTCTGGGCAGCAGGGCTAGTGCTCGTCGCGAGAGGTGGGTCACCGAAGGCGTTAGTCGCAGCGCCGGTCAAAGAAACTGCACATGCCATTTATTCAAGCACAGTTATGAAGTCTTCGAGGTTGTCCTTCCTCGTCTGTCTGGTTCTGTGGGTTAGTTATCGACGCTCACGACTGTCATGGGCAGTCACTGTCGTCGCATCCTCTCACGTCGCTTGTCGCGGGGGACAGCGAAATGTCGCTAATGCGCGGACTCGAACTGGGAACTTCTGGTGACAGGCCAGGCGACCAAGCTAACCACTGCACTTCGCCGACCCCATCGTCTCCAGGCCCCGGTCAGCTCATCTCAGCAAGATCCTCCCAACACGAATGGTCACTTCAGACCTCGTGCGCACAACCTCACACAAAGGCAAACGCGGACAAAAACTACGCCAATATATTTGTTTTCAACGCCCGTAGCTCACAGAGCCTGGAAAAAAAACGCCGGTAGAAACCCGTGGTCCGCCCACCCCGTAAGGCCGCCGCCGATCGCCGCGCCATCTATCGGCTGTTGATATCACTGCCGACTGCGGCCGCCGCCGGCAGACGGCCGTTCCCCGCCGGGATCGTCTGCTGTTTGCCGCTCGGTGCTCCGTTCTGTTCAGCGCTGGAGAACGGTCCCGGCTGCGACAGCTCGCCGTCCTCGGCGGCCAGCGCCTCCTGCGGCGTCAGAGGCCAGCGTCAGACGGCCGCTCGGAGAAGGGTCAGCCGCGCACCGGCCATCAAAGGAAGGGAGGGGGAGGAGGAAAGGCGGCAGAAGAGAGGGAGGATCGAACACGACAGTGAGGAGAACTCGACAGAGGACTGCTCACAGAGATGGAGCCAGAACTGTGCTCCGATTCAGTGCCGGGCCCGTGTTCTGCTGGGCTTTCGTGCACCGTTCAGGGAGCAACGTGAATGGTCAAAACCACAGAGATGCAGTTTTCAAAGTCGAAGGTCGTATGTTTACCTAAAGGCGTGTACGTGCACCTAAAGGCGTTGCAACTCGCCTTTTTTAGGTTGATTTTTGCGTTTCCCATCTTCAGCCAAAGCGTAATCATTGCGATAAGATGACTTAGACTTGGTTAGTCTGGTCAGCAAATGAACGACAACCTTAATAAGGCAGCATCTCTACTGGGCTAGCCGACCCTTGGCTGTCGATCTACGGAAGGTTCAGCACAAAACGACTAACACTGCTGCCCGTGAAGAGCTCAGTAGTGTGGGGGGTGACAGTGAATCGCCATTTTACGTCACGCCAGTAAGTGAGCAGTGTTAACCGCCTGACCAGCGGACACCGAATACTCGAGGGACAGCAGGATCGACCAGCCAGTGATACTAACCCTACCCGCCCTCGCCACCGGTGCCGGTGGGGATATAAAGGCTCCACGAAAGGCTCAAGGTCGCCAAGTGAAGACAGTAAACACAGAATCAAAAAGACGCTAATGAAAATCGAATGTAGAATAACATTCTCGTATAAAGGATATTTTAACGCATGACCGTGGGTTTTACGTGATTATGACATTGAGTAAGCTCTTTCTCCACTCACCAGTTACTGTAGGGGGCTATTTTGCAAACGAACTTTTGATCTCGACAACCAATGGACGGATAAAAAACGCTCAAAGGACGTTAGATAATCAATCTCCAAGAGGCTCATCAATTCCGTTACGTTAACTTAAATGTAAAGGTCGACTACAGGTCGGGTCAAAGCCCAATTTTAAAAGGGGTAAAATGCTACCCTTCCGGAACAGCTGGACGACAAAATACCCTCGTCAGTTTCGGGTTGACGTCAAATCCGCGGCTACGCCTTCAATAAATTTTCTCCAGACACCTGTGTTCTGCACTGGACTTTCGGTTGCGTCACAACTTCATGCCTGATTAGCCGTCAAAACTGTGTGACCTTGAGCCTTCCGTGCTGGGTTCTGCCCAGCGGGCACTGCCGGGAGGCGCAGGTACGACAACCGAAGCTAAAGAGCTGCCGTCCCCGAAACACCACATGAAGATCCGTGTCAACGACCCGCGCTGCAGCTGCAAACCATCAACGTCACCGTTCTCATTACCTCGCCATCTCATCACTCATTTCAAACCGCAGGAAAGCGAGGACTCGCCTGGTCCTCCTGCAGGTCAGTGAGGCCTCACCTGGTCCTCTTGCAGGGCGGTGAGGACGCCATCTAGAGTCCTCAGCAGGTGGTCGCAGTCCGCCTCGGAGAACACCAGCGGCGGTTTGAACTTGAGCACGTTTCGGTCCGGGCCGTCAGTCGACAGCAGCACCCGCTCCTGCGGCGGAGTCGCAGGCACGGGTCAAACGGCGGGTCAAATGACGGGGCAGACGGCGAGTCAAACGGCGGGGCAGACGGCAAATCAAACGGCGGGTCAGACGGCGGGTCAAACGGTGGGGCAGACAATAGGTCAGACAGTAGACCACACGGCGGGGCAGACAACAGGTCAGACGGCGGGTCAAACGGCGGGGCAGACAACGGGTCAGACAACAGGTCAGACGGTAAGTCAAACGGCGGGCCAAACGTCGAGGCAGACAACGGGTCAGACGGTAGGTCAGACGGCAGGTCAAACGGGGTCAGACGACGGGTCAAACGGCAGGGCAGACACCGAGTCAGACGGCGGTCAAAAGGGCGGGTCAAACGGTAGGCCAAACGGCGGGTCAGACGGCGGGCCAGACGGCAGGTCAAACGGGGGGTCAGACGACGGGTCAAACGGCAGAGCAGACACCGAGTCAGACGGCGGTCAAAAGGGCGGGTCAGACGGTAGGCCAGACGGCGGGTCAGACGGCGGTATAAGCGGTGGGCCGGGCGGCGGCGGACGGAGCTTCTACGGCCGGAGGCTCCACGGCCCGCTGACAGCTGAGAAAGTCGGGGGAGGCCGCCACCCGGCCTCAGACCGGCCTTCACAGAGCCCTGTTCTGCGGCCGACTGAGCTTGATCATGCGCCTGATGACGTCCTGGACATCAGACCGTCAGGCGGTCCGACGTGCTCACCTTGATCATACGCTTGATGACGTCCTGAACATCGGACCGTCAGGCGGCGTGCTGACCTTGATCGTACGCTTGATGACGTCCTGGACGTCAGACCATCAGGCGGCGTGCTCACCTTGATCATACGCTTGATGACGTCCTGATGACGTCAGACCGCCAGGCGGCGTGCTGACCTTGATCATACGCTTGATGACGTCCTGGACATCAGACCGTCAGGCGGCGTGCTCACCTTGATCATACGCTCGATGACGTCCTGGACGTCAGACCGTCAGGCGGTGTGCTCACCTTGATCATACGCTTGACGACGTCCTGGACGTCAGACCGTCAGGCGGTGTGCTCACCTTGATCATACGCTCGATGACGTCCTGGACGTCAGACCGTCAGGCGGCGTGCTCACCTTGATCATACGCTTGATGACGTCCTGGGCCTCGGCCGTGGCCGGCCGTCGGGAGGCGCGGTCCTTGACCAGCTCCACACCGGCGAACATGCCCCGGATCCGGATATCGCCTGCCGACACGGTCACGGTCACAGGCACAGGCACAGGCACGGGCACGGTCACCGTCAGGACGGGTTTGGAGAAACGCGCCGGAGTGACGGCAGGCGCCATGGAGGGGCGGAAGGTGTCATGAAGGGACGGCAGGTAGCCTGGAGGGAAGGAAGTACTTGGCCAGACACCTGTCAAATGTCAGGTTAAATTCGTCAGGAAGTGTTTAGCTTTTCTGATAAAACGGCGATTTCTGACCTGGCTTGATAGTGTAGCAGCTGCTGGGCTATTTCTCATCTTCCACTCATTGGGGGGGGGGGGGGCAGATACCTCCACTCAGTAACTCCAACTGGCGGACTGATATAGGTGATTCAAACCGTAAACCCTTGGTGGTGTAACCCTGAGCATGTCACAGTTCTGGACCTCAAGATTACCTCTCAGGTCACAGGGCACGTCAAAGGTCAATGTTTGAACAATCTGGGCATGCCGTTCTGTAGCCAGCACAAGTTGGAGACTACATCCTAAAGCCGAAATACTTGCAAAAAACACACAAAACATAGCTGTTGGTGTATATCTATGGAAAATGTTACACAGGCCAAACTAAGCCATACCGTACTAAGGTCATCATAATGCTAGTGTTAACCTGTGGTATGATTGGGCATCCGTCTCGTCTGGCTGCGTCTCGACGACCCTTCGCCCGCCAGGCTCACACACGCGTCCCAACGTCTCCACGCTTTATTTCCGACTGCCGCCGACGCCGACTGCCCCCGAACGCCGCCGCACATGTCGGCCTGAAACCCGATCTGCGTCCGGGGTCGGCTCCTCAGCCCCGACGTTAAAATAACACTATGATGGCTAAAACTAAATGATGGCGGGGACGGCCCTGACTGAATCCAGGGTCGGCACACGTGGCGACGACAGGGCGGCCCCGCCACCAACAAAGACATAACCTTTACCTAACCTTTACCTACCTTTACATAACCATAACCACATAACCTTTACCGGGTCGATTTGGCCCCATGCTATTTCCATCTGCAGTCCTGGAGCGTAACGGAGCGGGTACGCGGAACTTCCGGCAACAAAGTTCTATTCAATTTCCGCATATTTTGGAACTATCCCAGTCCCGGGTTATGTCAGGTCACGAAGGTCCAATCATTTTCAACGGAATATACTGTCATTCCGCGAGTTTTCGTACAAACTAGCGCATTTTTTGTGAACTGCAAGATTAAAGTTGACCAGGGATGTTCTTGAAGGCCTCGCAGCCTCTTGTGACTTTTTAATGTGAGCTAAATAAAAATACGGCAAAGGAAAAAAAAACGGGTGCGTGTGGCACACACCTCACCCACAATGCGCGAGATAACACCACAGACACTCTCACCGCAATCCAAATGACTTGTGACAGGCTCTGCTCACCGATAATCTCGTGTTTCTCCATAAGCCGACCCAGACCTTCCTTGAGCAGGTTTTCGATTTTCAGGCAGTTTTCTCGGAGGCTGTCGTCCTCAATTGTCTGAAGAACGGCCATGGCGACGGCGCACGCTACTGGATTTCCTCCGTACTGCGGAAACGGAAGACCACATCAGCCAAAAGTCACGTGACCAATGAAGACCTCATTATCCAGCATCACAGACATCACGGACACGTTCATCAGCCGGCCGTCATGTGGTACACACCCTCTCATGAACTAGTCGTGATGTGGTCTCAGACACTCTTGGCCAGCTTTTGGCTGCGGTATGGTCACCGATGCTCCAAGAACGGTGGAGGACTTGAGTCCCAAAAAACTGGACTCGACGGAACACTGAACCTTTGGTAGACTACTGCCAAGAAGCTGGATCTGTGGGAGACTTCACCCCTTGGGAAACCCCACCTGTCGGACAGACACCCATTTTTCCGAGACCCCGCTTCTTTTATTCATTCACACTCATACATTCCTTCACGTGATTCCGTGACAGACAGAATCGCGGTGGAGCCCGTCCACGTGCGACACCCCCGCCAGGGTGCCGTGCGTGGGACACCGCGGCGGCCCCCGCGCTGACCGTGTTGAAGTACTCGACGCCGCTGCTGGCGAAGCTGTCGGCCACCTCCTGCGTGGTGACCACGGCCGCCACCGGGTACCCGTTCCCCATCGGCTTCCCTGAGGACAGAGCGTCGGCTCCAGAGTCGGGCGGCGAGGGAACGCAGGCATTCGCCCACAACTCGCCCTCCCCCAGGATTCACCAGCCTCCTGCGGCGTCGAGCAAGGCCTGGATATCCCGAACGAGGTCAAAAAGGCGGAACTGATGTACTAGGCACTATGTGTACACGCATGCTCATACGTTCACGGCAGTACAAAGTTTTGCGTGGGGTCACCGTGAGACTGGGTAACGTGATTCGAGACCACCAATAACATCTTTCAGTTGAATTTACAATAATCCAGTTGTAATCAGCGCGCGATCTCCCCTTTAACGGCAGCTCCGACGTGCCGCAGCAAACAATGACCGCGAAGCATGCACCGCTGATTCCCCTCGCACCTACCGAGCGAGACGATGTCGGGTATGACGTCATCGCCCTGGGTCTGGAATGCCCACCAATGGGAGCCGACGCGGCCGAACCCGACCTGAACCTCGTCCGCTATACAGACGCCGCCGGCCTCCCGCACGTATCTGCGGACAGCGACGGATCCACGGTAACCACAGACAGGGACAGGTGTACCCTTTTGACAAACAAGCATTCAAAACCCCGGTTTCTGTCGATTGTACGACTGCGTTGATTTGCTTCGCTCGCTCACTCCGTTTGAATAACGTTATCGTTTATTACACCACAACATTTCAGGCCACCACGCAGCGATAGAGACAGAACACTATCTTCTCAAGTGCAAACTCGATCTATTCTACGGCACGAGCGACGGATCAAACCCTGACGACGGGAGTTTCCTCCCTTCTGTACCTCTTCCATCCCTCCTTTAGATATGTCTCGCTGCGAGACCTCACTTACAGGGACATCAAAGATCCGTGCTTGGACCGCTATGCAATGCAGGTTATCGCCGTTTTTTGTGTTGAAACATTCGCTGATCTGGGTGTGGCATCGCGTCATCTCAGAAACTGTTGTCTCCGACAGGAAGAGGCGGTGTTCACGTGACAAAAGGCTTCCCGGTCCTCGCAAATTTGGAAGCAAAATGGGAAGACCGCATTCCATCGCGACCCGGGTACATGTCTACCATCGATGTAGGAAGCTTTATATATCAGAGGAACACAATCCCTTCAGGACATTGGACATACCTCACCAAGCCCAGCCCAGCGGAACACAGCAGGGATAGTTTGAATAGACCGTAAAGCAGAGTCGCGAGCATTCAAGGTCATTTCAAAGACGTGGAACGGACCACTCGAGCACGACACCGTCGTTCACCTTAGTGGGGCGCCGCTCAACCTTAGTTTCCTTCCAAATCATAGCTCACGTTGGCTGGTGGTGTCATCGGAGTGTGACAAATAATGGTTTCCACCGCCAAAACTAAGATTTGCCCACAGTCTTCCGCCGACCGTGGGGTGGTCGTGTTACGTAATTTCAGAGCACGACGAAGATCTTCCAGCTCACTGGCACACATCAGAGGTATCATCGGCAAGTGTCACATGGCGCATCCCTTGATTCACGTGATAGAGTGCCCACAAGCGGAAGTGTCACGGCTTCCATACGTAAAAGTGTAACGGTCCCCACCAGGCGAGTGCGGAAAGTCACTGGCAGACGCGTGGGACGTCACACCTGTCGGAGGTAGCCCTCGGACGGGATGGCCACTGTAAAGGCCCTCACTTGTTCACCTGTCGGAGGTAGCCCTCGGACGGGATGACCACTGTAAAAAGCCCTCACTTGCGCACCTTTCGGAAATGTCCCTCTGGTGGGGCGACTTGTGCACCGGCCCTCACTTGAACAAATGCCGGAGGAAACCACGGGCGGGAGGACCTGTCTAGGCGAGGCCTTCATTGGCAGACCTGTCGGAGGCTTGTGTAAGGATCAGCTGATGCCGGGCGGTCGGCGGCGGCTGCGCCGGCGCGGAGTTCAGTTTCCGAGTCTGGCGTGCCGGGACGGGCCACGAGAAGGTCCAGCGGACGGGACGCGCAGGGCTGCGAAGCTACCGGTGACGTGGTGCCGCGGTGACGCGACGTGCGAGGCGGTGACGCGGCCGTCATGCTGTCGGCGAAGAGGCAGCTCTCGCGCGAGGAGACCATCTGCCTGCGCCAGAGGCACATCGGGTAAGCGGCGACCGGCGGCGGACGGGAGGCCTGGCTTTGTTCGCCGCCGCCCATCGCCCGGCGCCGGCCGATCCCCAGCGGTCTGTCGACGAGCGCCTTTCGTCAGTTTCCGACGTGTCGGTCTCTCGGAGATGCTTCGCGCTTCGTATCCTTGCTCGTTGTGGAGGCGGTGGGCGACCGGAACACTTCTAGAGGTTGTTTTGGGGAAGCTCTGGCGTTGATAAGAGGCAAAATGCTTTGATTGGGACATGTTTTATGGCGTATCTTTTGGTACCAATGTCGCTAGGCAACTACGTGAATTTCTGGAGTTGTGAGAACTGGGAGGCCTGCTCGACCAATACCAGGCAACGCTGGTACCTGAGATCTCGAACGCCATTTGAACTTCACCATTGATGGTGTTCATACGAGAAATCATTGCCTTTACTGGAGGCACGATGCATGCAGAGGAGCGTATAAATTGCAAGGTTATCAGGGCCGATTGTTTACAATGCGCGTGGAGGTCGCCATGCTTCCAGAAACTTCCCTCGACGCCCGCCAAGGTAACTTCGAGATAGCATGCGTGCCTAGCGGGGTACCTTGGGCGACGTCGCAGGCTAGTTTATGAAAGCCGCTCGACAGAACGTTCCGGTCATAGTAACCATGTATGCCTCATATGGGTCGGGTTATGGCGGGCAGGCTCTGGCCTCTGGGGCAGGACGGTGTCTGCGGATGGCGTGAGGACCGTTAAGACGCCCCGCTCTGCGACCCCTGCCATTTCGGGGCCTGGTCCCCGCTGTAGAGACCGCTGCTGCCGAGCCGGCTGCCGGTCGGGCCAGCGGCTCGCTGCGCTGGATCCACGGCAGCCGCTGGCCCGGCTCCAGTGGGGGCAGGCCGGCGGCGGCCGCGGGGGGAGAGGGGGAGGGGTGACAGCCGCGGACTCGGTAGTCGCTCCGGCGGCGCTAGGTTGTAAACCCGGCCTTGGCGTGACCCTTCTGCAACAGCTGCGGAGCCACTATCGACAGCGTGAGCTGGGCATTATTCGTGGAAAGTGTGGCGTAAGAATGCATGTGAAGTAGTTATGTGTAAAGTGTACCATATGTAAGCTTGCATTAATGAGCAGATTTAATTCCATTTTTGCCAGTAATTCACTGCACTTTTTCCTCACACATGTCCTTATAGTTAACATCGTAGGAAATTCATGCTGTGAAGATCTCGATAAGTGAAACTTGCCGTACGGTATCTAAGCGTAGGAACAGCGATGTTTTCCTGACAAGAAAGTACGAATTCGGACCTCAAATGACAGAACGACGTTGTTGAATTCACCAGTTCGCGGCGGCCAGAAATAATGACTAGCAGAGTATGCCAAAGTCAGCTGTAGTCAACGGTAAAGGAATGCCGATTTGTACTTTTCTAGCATAACATGACTAGCAGAAGCCCAAAAATGTTACGATTTTGACTTCATTAGATCCGATTGTATCCGTATTTAATTTCTGCTTCCAGGGTCGGTGGGACAATTGAGGTGCTAGGACGCTGCGCCCCCCCTCCCCTCCCCACCCTGTGGTATGGACTATGAACATATGAGGTAAAACGGTTGGTGCCCCCCTTAACCCTATTCCCGGCAGGGGGCTAAATCCGCCCCCCTCAGGTTTTTTGGTTGCCAATTCCAGGATTTTTGACGCAGCTTCACGAAGCTTGGTGACTTTTCCCAGCTATTCTTTCTACGTGCCATAACAGAATTTCAAAATTCTGTTTTGCACAGGGGCGGAGCCAGACAACGTTTTTGGGAGGCACCACAGGTCATTTTTGGCCCTTTTCGGGGTAAAAGGAAAATGGCTGCCAAAAATAAGTTTTGAAGATAGCACTTAAAACATTACATGGAAGTATAGTAAAATAGTTAGGCAATATGTAGATACAATTTTGTTCATGTAAGGTTACTTTACAAGGTCAGGTCAAGGTCGCAACTCAAAATTTGGTTTTACAGCAATAATTTCGGCATTGTTTTTCAAATGCCAAACCCAGAATATATATGACGTAGAAAGGTGCCCTCTACTTGTGTATCAACCTTAAGCTTGATATCAGGTTGGGTCAAGGGGCTATGACCTAAAATGTCAGTGCGCGTACCCTATATCGCAACAGTAATAAAATGATTTTTTGAAATAGAGTGAATTCAAATAATTGAAAACGTTTACAGATAATATTAAATGCACACGAGATCATTCTAAGTAGCTCCAAGTAGTCACTGAAGGTCATTTAAGGTCAGAGGTCACAGATTGATCTGAAAAATGTGTGACCATGACAGTTCCCCCTTTCTCATGTCCCTGACCCCGCCTATGTTAACATTATACAAACATTGTAATGCGATTTGTACTTCTTTAGCATAACATGAGTAGCAGAAGCCAAAAAACGTTTTTGCGTTTTTTGTTCATTCATTTGTTGAAAACTAATCCTCCTATTTTTAAAACCCTGTGACCGCCCATGAATCCTCCCAAAATTTCAGATATGTGTACCAATGGTAAAATTCCTATCCATAATTTCTCGATTCTTGTCAGTTTCATCGAAACGGAATTAAAAAAAGTCCCAAAATACTCCTAATTTTGACATTTTCCCCCGTATCCACCCCTTTTGAAATTTATTTTTATAAAAATGTAGTTCACGTCATGGCCAATCGATTGCCGTTGGTTGCGATACAATCGGATGTGTAGTTCTCGAGATCTGTAGTTCTCGGGAATCGACCATACCGTCTAGCCCTCCGGGAATAGGGTTAATTAGGACGTCTGACCGCTGGTGCCTCCAGTCGATACAAAAACGACAGGAAATGACGTGCCGGGTATTAGGAACTTCACAGCTCATTTTCACACACACAATTCCACGAGCAAAGGAATGCCAGCATATTCATTCATTCGACTCGTGGGTGTATCGCAAGGCATGCGCACCAGTACAGAGTAGCACACATCAACGCCGTAAAGGATAAGGGACGTCATCTCGTCACTGGAGACAGCAACGATACGTACGATACTAGTGCCGGCTTCACGGCACGACAGAGAGGCATTTATTAGGACATTCCACCATAACGGCCTCTGACGTGTTATAGTGCTACGGAGGTCGTTCTAAGCTTTGCAATTACACTTTGTCAAGCTCTTCTTTGCATTTTCGCACCTAACTGGGCTACACCAAAACTGGTCAGTGTCGAACACTGCGTAACTAGAGGTAGGTCTGTCCGAGAACAGACTGCCTCAGACGTCCTCTAAATGTTCAGAAATGCCGTACTTTCTCGATACAGGGCATCAGTTGAAGTAAAAGAGTATTTTTCCAATGATTTTCTCATTCGAAAAGTTTGGGTTGTACCATTGGAACCAATGCGATTCAACTTTTCCAGACACGGCGGTCTCGATTCACCCGGTCACACGTGGAACTGAGCTCATACGTGATAAACACTGAACGACCCAAGCACTCGGTAACGACACTTTACGGGGGACGACGTCACAGTACGACAATGCTGTAAACCAGATGACAAATAAAAGTGCAAAGCGAGGAGGAAAAAATGATGCAATAGGTGAGAAGACGAGATCGGAAATACCAGAGTAAAGAAATTGGAACTAGCAGTGAGACATAAAAGATGACAAGAAATGGGGAGAAGAAATGATCTTGATAGGAAAGTGGGAAACAGCAGCGATAGATAGACAGGTGTAGAGCGAGAGGGGCGGAGAGAGAGAAAGAAAGAAAGAAAGAGAGAGAGAGAGAGAGAGAGAGAGAGAGAGAGAGAGAGAGAGAGAGAGAGAGAGAGAGAGAGAGAGAGAGAGAGAGAGAGAGAGAGAGAGAGAGAGAGAGAGAGAGAGAGAGAGAGAGAGAGAGAGAGAGAGAGAGAGAGAGAGAGAGAGAGAGAGAGAGAGAGAGAGAGAGAGAGAGGGAGAGAGGGAGAGAGAGAGAGAGAGAGAGAGAGAGAGAGAGAGAGAGAGAGAGAGAGAGAGAGAGAGAGAGAGAGAGAGAGACTACAAACGCGTGTCAGTAGAGGACAGTGAGCGACGCGAACAGCAGGCAGTACGCGGCCGGCGGCGGGCCGAGCTGACGGGACCGTCCTCCAGACTTCACCGGCGCCTCGTGCACGGTCTGAATGCGGCCGTCGCGGCGCGGATAGACGGGCGACATGCGACGCAGGTACTCCACCACCACGTCCAGGTCGAGCTCGTGCACGGGCGTCATGGTGAGCGCCTCGTTCTGCAGCATCGTGTAGCCGTCGCCGCCGTCGGCCACGAACGTGGTGACGGCCACGCGGTACGTGCCGCGCGGCGTGACCGGCTCGAAGCGCGGCACGAGGCAGTCGTGGCACGCGGCCGCCAGCGACACCACGCGCCGCCCTACCGGCTGCGCCAGGTTGTACTTGACTCGCACGCCGGCCAGCTGCAGGAAGCAGCCGTGGAGTTCATCAACGCGCGACACGCTGTTCTCCATGGCCTTGCGCAGCGTCGTGCCGCGGATCTCGAGCACGTCGATGGTGTTCTGGTACGGCAGCACGTCGATCATGTCCGCTAGCGTCAGGTTGCCGCGCGGGATGTTGAACTTTATCGAGCCGGCGTTGAGCAGCACGACCGAAGCCATGGGAAAGCCGCGCGCCCGGCGCTTCTGCAGCGACCACAGGATCGCCTCGGCCATCAGGTTGCCCATGTTGCACTCCTCACGGTGGCACTTGTCGAAGTTGCCGATCAGCTGCACGAGCGTGTGGCCAATCACCTCCTGCTTCTTTTGCTGGAGCAGCTTGGCGTAGCGCGCGAGCACGCGGGCCGTTTGTTTGTCCTGCCGCAGACTGTTGAGCAGGAGCATCGGCCTCGGGAAGTAGTCCACCACCTCGCCGTCGTCGTTGAAAGTGACGTTCAACACGCCTATGTACTTGCCGTGCTTGTACATCTGCGTGATGAGCACCGTGCGTCCGCTGGGCTGGATCACCTTGGTGGGGTACAAGCCCTTCACCAGTCGCGCGTCCTTCACGTCCTCAGGAGGTTGGGGCGCGAAATGGTCGGAGCCGAACTCCCAGAGCAGCGTGTGAGAGTGCCCCCCGACGATGACGTCCAGGCTGGGCACCCTGAGGGCGATCTCCTTGTCCCGCTCGTAGCCGGAATGGCCAATCGCCACGAAGATCTTGAGCCCCTGCGCGCGCAGCGTGGCGACCTCGGCCGTCAGCGCCGCCACCTCGTCGCGGAAGACGACGCTGCCGACGCGTGCGATCCGCGTCGTCACCGGCGAGGTGTAGCCGAGCACGGCCACCTTCTGGGCGCCGAAATGGACGACCTTGTGCGTCGGGCAGAGGCCGCTCAGCTCGGCGCGCAGCGACGCGTTGGCCAACCGGCCGAAGTCGAGGTTCGTGCACACGAAGAGCGGGCCGACGGCGCGCATGAACGGAAGCAGCCCGGCCAGGCCGTCGACGAATTCGGCGTTGCCCAGCGCCAGCGCGTCGTACGGCATCTCCTTGACGAGGTCGGCCACCATGCGCCACTTGAAGACCGAGTAGAAGGCGGTGCCCTTGAAGAAGTCGCCGCTGTTGACGTTGAGGACGTTCTCGTTGAAGTTGTCCGCCTTGATGTCCTTGACGACGCCTACGCTCCGAGCAAATCCGCCGATGCAAAGCTCGTCGTATTCGCCAATCTCCTCGCAGGGACTGAAAAACGTCTTCTCTTGGCCAAAGTGTCCGTGTATATCGTTTTGATGCGTTATTGTCAGGTAGAATACCGCGTTAGCATGAAAAACTAATGTCGTCAGTGAGAGAACCAGAATCACGTTGCCGGGGATATTTCTATTGGTGTTCTTCATGTTGTGTTTTTTTCTTTCCGGGCACGGGCCTCGGAACCCGGTACCGTGTCAGCGACCTTCTCCAACACTGTCGAAGGAGGGCATTCTATTGTCTGTCTTGATGGGACGTGCTGCAATACGGGAAACAACGTTACAGCCGTCAGAACACATTTTTTAATGCTGTTCTGCAGACATCACAGCAGAGCAGGGGTGTCGATTTGTATTCTTTCGAGGGGGCCGTGGCCCACCCATTGTTGATTTGGGCCCCTCCAATGTTGGTTTGGGCCCCTCTAATATATTTTGTTAGTTTTAAAGGGAATTAAGCAGAAACAACGAGAAAAACGGCCGCAGTAGATAAAAGGAAGGCAGAAGGTAAAAGGCATGAAGTAATGTATCTATCTTTCTATGTTATATATAGATATATATATATAGATATAGATATGCGTGCATATATACCTATACACATGGGATATAAACAATTTTTTATTTGAAAAATAGCAAAAATTTCCATTTTTTATTAAAAAAATTAAAAATTTTCATTAATGGAAATAAAGTGGGTTAAATCCGTTGAGAAACCCACATTTGGGGAGGTTAGGTTGCTCGGCCGACGGCTCGGCCCACCCAATCATGTACAGAAATTGACGCCCCTGCATTATAGGTGACCATGCGACAACTGTAAGAACGTAGACCCAATAAGCAAGAATGCAGTTTTTCGCCAGCGTTTTCATCTGTCTACTTTCGCTGACTAACACTAAGTGACGGGTGCTTGAAACATTACCTTAACACTGCGTGGACCCCGCGGAATATTGGTAGGAGGTGGGGGGGGGGGAATAATACGTTGCCCGCTATGCCACAATTAGCGCCGATCCCCCGGATCAAAAGCCAAAGATGCGTCCTGTTCCCACCGTTTTAATGAGGCTCGAGAATAATCCCAAATGCCTCTTGGTACAAAGAATGCTGTATATTTTCATAGTCATGCCTAAAGCTTGGGAGCTTGTACAAATCATTTCTGTCTTTATTAGTTTTGTTCCTCGCCGTACTTTATACGAAATGCAGAATTTTTGCCAACTACGTCACTTTATGGAAACGTGTGTGTCTCCGAATGGCACCAAAAAGGTAGCTTGACCCGAAAGTAAGAGGGGTGTATTCGTTTGTAGTCGGAGACTCTTATGGGCGAAAGGGTAGTGCATCCTTTGGTGTGGTGCCTGTAGTAAGGTTGGCGCACAACGCGCCTGCTGAGAGTTGAAGGCAGAGAAAACATCTGCTGTAATCCATAGAGTCATGCATATCACCGTGCTGAGGCACGTGTTAACGGGGACACGTCCATTTACCATGGGGCACTGCGCGTGACAGAGGAGTGGCCATGCTTGTTGGCACTGGCTGTGGTCAGAGGCTCGCTTTTTCTATGCCAGACGGCACAAGGCGTGATGATGGGATTTGTCGCACAGCTCAAGGGGCTAAACTGTTGGGCCATAGTGGATACCAGACAGGTAAAAACTGTTCCCTGTTCCCCTTGTCTACGCCCCCGGACAGTCTGGATGTACCTTAGTCAGGCTACGCGGGCTGCTGCTTATTGTCCGCTTGGTCACAGCTTCTAGAATATCGGTGGGGCTTCATACTGGTGGTTTGTATGTTTCACGGCGTTTTCTGCATGGGGCTGGCAACTTAGAAAGGCGAAGAGATTGACGCAATCAAACAGCACAGGCCAAAACACCCGTCGCCATAAAAATCCAAATTAAGACACCTTGGACTCTACCATTACCTCACACCAACCGCACACCTCATACCTTCTCACAAGGTAACTTAAACAATTCTCACACCACTTTGACACGACTCGTGATTGTTTTTCCAGGCGGAGTGGAAAACTGAACACGTGGTGAAATGCACGTGACGTATTACGTGTATCGCCAGGACGGCCAAGACTACGGTTCTTGCCAAGACCAATAATAAAACATTATTATTTTGTTGTTGCCAAACAGGGGCACTGATTTACTTTTGGTACGGCCGAATCCCGTACTGACATGAATTTGAGCCCACCAATCTGGATTCGGGGAACGGCAAAGCAGCTGGCAGAATGAAATGAATAACTGTTTTTGAAAGTTGCAACACAGTTATTTACAGACAAGTCTTTCTTCCATTACCATCCGTAAATGATGCATGTGGGTACATTTACCAAATACCAAAGAGCGCCAAAGCTACATCCGTATTTTTTTCTTGTAAGCAGAATATTCTGAAAGACTTCAGTCGAACGAAATAAATTTGCCAAATGCTACGGAGTGCTTGTGACAAACAAGCTTGTGTTGTGTTAATGGTTTTCGGACTTTCCGCACCAAAAATGTTACTTGTCACACTACGTTCCGGCTCTTGGGGTGTCCAGTCATCGCCAGGCGTCGTGGAGAAACTGATCAGTGGTTCTGAGAGGAGGACCGCCAAGGTAGCGGCCTTCGTATTCGGAGTCAGATTCCGATTATAATTCCGATCAAGCTTCGTTCGCATGTTAAATGCACAGAGTTAGTTGCGAGCCTGAAGGTCGCTTTTCAATGCCTTCAAACGTCTAATCTCTAGACGTATGTGCTTAGGAATATTAGGCAGATCCGGGCTAGTTCGGACGTACATACTGCTGAAACATCGTTATGGATTTGAATCTCTATTTATGCAGTGGATTGCTAGTAGACGCCTAGAGGCTCATCGGCACTCTCTTTTTGTTTTTGTTTGTTTTGTTCTTTTTGCCATACCCAGTGGCAATGAAGTCGGACCAATTTGCTAGTCATCCATACTTTCCGCGTTTCAGACAGTGGAACCATATGGTCACTGGAAACGTAACAGCTCATCAGAACAGCTCCGTTCAGAAGAGCTGTTACGTTTCCAGTGACTTAGCCTTGTGTCACGGATTTTCAGGTAACGCGAAGCACACATGGTGTCGGTAGTTTTCCGAAACCATATCATGCCGATTTAGTGTTTCGGAAGAACAGGAAACTGTCGGAGGAATAACGTTTTAGAGCTCCCGTCTTGCCGCAAGTCAATAGACTCATGCTGAAGCGGCTTCCGCAGAGCGTTATAGTCTCAAACGTCTACGATAATGGTGGAACGACTTTTGCGTTGGCATCCGATGCTCCTTGACATATTGGCTTTGTTGTCACCGGCGGCATTGAAGAATAGTAATGTACATACAGAAGAAGGAAGACAGGGGTGGATCAGCCTACCGTCTGGGAGGATGCCAACCATTTCTTACCAGTCTGTCTTGTTTCTCCCGCGGTCACGTGCTAAATGCTTCCTAAGTACCTAGCGTTTACTTGTTTAATTAGGAGGTTTAACGGCAGTGGCGATCGTGGTAACCAGATATTCGTCGATGCTTCGCAGTTGGTGAAGGAATCCAATGCTAATCAGATGCTCGGTGTGAAAGAAATGGCAACATTTCCAAAATCGGTTACCGCGACAGAACTTTTGGGCTTTGTTCTGAATCGCAGACACAAGTACGAGAAAAAAATGCACAAAACGTGGGTACAGAGACAAACATTAATATTCAAAACGGTTCGCCTGTCCTCGTCTGCGGCCGTCGGCGCGGTTATCCACGGTGATCTCGTTTTGCGCGAAAGCAGTTCGTATTTTGCCCCGACAGTGGAGCGTTGTCATTGTTTGTTGGTGAATGGCGGAGTTGGTCGCGTACGCTGACAATGTCGGGTCTGGCCAAGTGTAGCTCCAAAACGAAACCAGTCAGACGCCTTGTGGAACGCCTGACGAGCGAGGCTTACGTCGTTGCTGTTTGTTGCGTTGCTTTTCATTTGTGTATTTCGCAAATACAAAAGGTATTCGTCGATCTGCTTCAGTCAGGCATCAGCTTGTCCCTCACTTGTACACCTGGCGGAGGTAGCCCTCTGGCGGACAGGATCTGTGTAGAGTGCTCACTTGTACACCTGGCGGAGGTAGCCCTCTGGCGACAGGATCTGTGTAGAGTGCTCACTTGTACACCTGGCGGAGGTAGCCCTCTGGCGGCAGGATCTGTGTAGGGCCCTCACTTGTACACCTGGCGGAGGTAGGTAGCCCTCTGTTGACAGGATCTGTGTAGGGCCCTCACTTGTACACCTGGCGGAGGTAGCCCTCTGGCGACAGGATCTGTGTAGGGCCCTCACTTGTACACCTGGCGGAGGTAGCCCTCTGGCGACAGGACCTGTGTAGAGTGCTCACTTGTACACCTGGCGGAGGTAGCCCTCTGGCGGCAGGATCTGTGTAGGGCCCTCACTTGTACACCTGGCGGAGGTAGCCCGGTCTGTGGCTCTGTAACTGGGGAGGTAGCCCTCTGGCGACAGGATCTGTGTAGGGCTCACTTGTACACCTGGCGGAGGTAGCCCTCTGGTGACAGGATCTGTGTAGAGTGCTCACTTGTACACCTGGCGGAGGTAGCCCTCTGGCGACAGGATCTGTGTAGGGCCCTCACTTGTACACCTGGCGGAGGTAGCCCTCTGGCGGCAGGATCTGTGTAGGGCCCTCACTTGTACACCTGGCGGAGGTAGCCCTCTGGTGACAGGATCTGTGTAGGGCGCTCACTTGTACACCTGGCGGAGGTAGCCCTCTGGTGACAGGATCTGTGTAGGGCCCTCACTTGTACACCTGGCAGAGGTAGCCCTCTGGTGACAGGATCTGTGTAGGGCCCTCACTTGTACACCTGGCGGAGGTAGCCCCTGGCGGCAGGGTCTGTGTAGCTCACTTGTACACCTGGCGGAGGTAGCCCTCTGGTAGACAGGATCTGTGTAGAGTGCTCCTTGTACACCTGGCGGAGGTAGCCCTCTGGTGACAGGATCTGTGTAGGGCCCTCACTTGTACACCTGGCGGAGGTAGCCCTCTGGTGACAGGATCTGTGTAGGGCCCTCACTTGTACACCTGGCAGGAGGTAGCCCTCTGGCGACAGGATCTGTGTAGAGTGCTCACTTGTACACCTGGCGGAGGAGCCCTCTGGCAGGATCTGTGTAGGGCCCTCACTTGTACACCTGGCGGAGGTAGCCCTCTGGTGACAGGATCTGTGTAGGGTGCTCACTTGTACACCTGGCGGAGGTAGGTAGCCCTCTGGTGACAGGATCTGTGTAGAGTGCTCACTTGTACACCTGGCGGAGGTAGCCCTCTGGTGGCAGGATCTGTGTAGGTCCTCACTTGTACACCTGGCGGAGGTAGCCCTCTGGCGGCAGGATCTGTGTAGAGTGCTCACTTGTACACCTGGCGGAGGTAGCCCTCTGGCGACAGGATCTGTGTAGAGTGCTCACTTGTACACCTGGCGGAGGTAGCCCTCTGGCGGCAGGATCTGTGTAGAGTGCTCACTTGTACACCTGGCGGAGGTAGCCCTCTGGTGACAGGATCTGTGTAGAGTGCTCACTTGTACACCTGGCGGAGGTAGCCCTCTGGTGACAGGATCTGTAGGGGCCCCTTGTCACCTGGCGGAGGTAGCCCTCTGGTGACAGGATCTGTGTAGGGCCCTCACTTGTACACCTGGCGGAGGTAGGTAGCCCTCTGGCGGCAGGATCTGTGTAGAGTGCTCACTTGTACACCTGCCGGAGGTAGCCCTCTGGTGAAGGATCTGTTAGCTCACTTGTACACCTGGCGGAGGTAGCCCTCTGGTGACAGGATCTGTGTAGGTGCCCTCACTTGTACACCTGGCGGAGGTAGCCCTCTGGCGGCAGGATCTGTGTAGGGCCCTCACTTGTACACCTGGCGGAGGTAGCCCTCTGGCAGGATCTTGAGGCCCTCACTTGTACACCTGGCGGAGGTAGCCCTCTGGCGGCAGGATCTGTGTAGAGTGCTCACTTGTACACCTGGCGGAGGTAGCCCTCTGGTGACAGGATCTGTGTAGAGTGCTCACTTGTACACCTGCCGGAGGTAGCCCTCTGGCGACAGGATCTGTGTAGGGCCTCACTTGTACACCTGGCGGAGGTAGCCCTCTGGCGGCAGGACCTGGCCGCCGCAGCTCTGGAGACTCTCGGCAATGAAGGCGGCTGGCCGGCGGCCCCGTTCCTGCAGCCGCTCTATGACGTCCCGGACCGTGTCGGCGTACAGCTGGCCCAGCGGCTGGCCCGGGTGGCTCCGGTCCGTGAACTGGCCGCGGTACGAGTCTGGACAGGGCACCTGGCGGTACACAGGGCGTACCTGAGCAGCGGTACCGCGGCAGGGAAGGTGTACCTGGGGAACGGTACCACAAAAAGGAGGAGTACCTGAGGAACGGTACCACGGCGGGAAGGGTGTACCTGGGGACCAGTACTACAGAAAGGAGGGAGTACCTGGGAAACGGTACCTCGGCAGGAAGGGTGCATCGGAGGAACGGTAACACGGCAGGGAGGGTGTACCTAAGGAACGGTACAACAGCAGCGAGGATGTACCTGAGGAACGGTACGACAGCAAGGAGGGTGTAACTAAGGAACGGTACCACAGCGGCGAAGATGCACCTAATGAACGGTACAACAGCAGGGAGGGCGTACCTGAGGTATGGTACCATAGCAGGGAGCGTGTACTTCAGTCACCACAGCCGCACACAGAGAGACAGCAATCATCGATCACAGCACCTAATCTCGGCCTGCAGTTACGTTCCGCAATTAGCAAGACAAAAACCATCCAGCATTCTCTTCACAACCACATGGGAGATGCCCTGCACCTGTTCCTGCACCCCTCCTCCTCCCCCCCACACACAAACACACACACACAGGACCGGAGGCCGGGCCCAGCTGGACGGGGGGGAGGGGGGTCCGACACTCACCACGTGGACGTGATCCGACTGAGCGGCAGGACCCAGCTGGCGGAATTTGTACGGCGATATCGAGATGGCAGACGTCACGTGACCGTGGTAGGCACTGGAATGGCATCGCGCTTGTCAGGAACGTGCAGGCATGTAGGCGTCTGCATTTAATCCGAACCGGCAAATAAAAAGAGATGAATTTCAAACTTCGCGTTGTGAAACAGCACTTGGGGGACTAGGTTGGAGAAATACCCACAGGATTTGCAAACAGACAAACTACGAAGCACGCTCAAAATCAATACGAATTTCAAAGTGCAGTACTATCTAGGATGCAGGTCAATCGGATGGCGACTTGACATGTCCGAAGTTTATTGACCGAGAACACGGAGGGTCAGCAGGTCATTCGGAGTCAGGAGCGGGATTTTTCCAAATTTTTGAGGCTGCATGGAACTATTTTCAGCCCCTTTCTTACCGTGTAACACCATGAACGCTAAAACAGTATTCCATGGCGTTGGGATTGTACCTGCATCGCTGACTCTCATTATAGAGGCTTGGGGGCGCACAACTGTGAAATCCGTAAATTGGTAGGCAGACTGTGCTGCTATCTGATGTTTTGCGAAAAAGATGGATGATATAAAAATAAGTAGTCATGACGTTACTGATTCAGCGACAGTACGTCGCTCTCTGGTTCAGTGGGATCACATTCAAGGTTGTGAGAAATGTCCCCGATCCAGCATGATGACATCACTCACTGGTCCAACGTGATGACGTCAGAAGCTCCGGTGTACGACTTGGCGAGGCGGAGGGCCAGGTCATTGGCCTCGGAACCGGAGTTGACCATGAAGACGACAGACAGTGGCTCAGGGAACAGACTGCTCAACCTGCGGGCCGGCCACACAGGTCACACGGTCAGGTCAGGCCAGGCCGGCTGGCCTATGGAGCAGCAAACAGTGGCTCCGGAACCAGACGGTTCAGCCTACCGGTCCCGGTCGGGACAGGTGGGGTCAGGTCAGGCACGTTGCCAGGATTTTCCTCGGGGGGGGGCCAAATGTCAAATTGTGCCATATACCACAGGCATGTGACGAAATTTACGAGAAAAGGCAGCAATTTTAGGCAATTTATCTCATATGTAATGCACAGGAGAACATATGACGTTTGTTTTTGCAACATATATATATGATCACTATTACGTATTCATGCGAAATCGCCACGTATCTAGCGAAGACCGCTTGGCTCAGGGGCGGCCATGGCCCTCATGGCCTCCCTTGGCTACGTCCCTGGGTCAGGTCAGGTCAGTTCAGGTCAGGTCAGGTCAGTTCAGGTCAGTTCAGGTCAGGTCAGGTCAGGTCAGGTCAGGTCAGTTCAGTTCAGTTCAGTTCAGGTCAGGTCAGGTCAGGTCAGGTCAGGTCAGTTCAGGTCAGGTCAGGTCAGATGAGAGTGCGGGCGTCACTTCCACCGCTGCCTCCTGCCGACCTGACGGGGTCGCTCGGCTGACGCTCGCCGAGGAAGCTGCACAGCGCGTGAGAAATTTGAAACAGTGTCCGCCATGAGTCATCTCCAGAAGGTTAATAGGGGGGTAAGCTGTGCGGTCACCAAACTGATAGGGCTAGACTAGCTATCCACTTCCAGTTTCCTCAACGGCAACGCGTCGTGCAGGCGTTCGCCGTACACCAAGGGCACATTTATATCTCATGCGTTGCCTCGCCAGGCAATGGATTAAAACGGCGCGAAGTAAATAATTAAGACGGCAACAAGTGTCGCTTAGCAAGGGGGAGGCGGCCACCCAGTGACAGACACGCTGCGTGGCTTCACGTTCCACCGCGGTGGGCGGTGAACTGGCCAAATATCGCCGGTCGTGGAGGCCGTGTGTTTACATGAGGCGCCGGCGGCCAAAGAAGCGACCGACCAGGATTCGCCGTCACGCGGCGCGTAGGCGGGACGTGTCTTCCGCGGTAGCGGGGTTACCATCGCAACAGGATTCCTGTTCGCCTGATGATAGCACGTCTGTGTCTCCACTGACGGATCTACACCGCGACCTACCGTCACATGTTCATTTCTCGAGTTTTGATGACTTTATTCCGAATTTTTGAAAACTGACATCTGGAGAAGAGCGGGGTAAATGGCGGAGTGAGAACATGCAAGCCGGGCAACCGAACCTCAGTCTAAACGTCAGCCGCCACCTTTTAGAACGCTCACCGCAACGTTGATTATCTAGCGATGACATTACGGGAAGGCACGCTCCGCCCTTTTTGTCGAAATTCGCAGTTAATGTAAATATCGCTTTCCGAGAGAATATTTCCAACAGCACAAGCAAAAGTGTTGGTTTGATGAGACATAGTTTTGGGAAGCAATTTTGTACTATTAAAATATGTTACGGACTGTTCGTCTGTTGTGTGTAGTGGAAATAATCGACTACAGTATTTCAAATATTCTGAGATGTTCACGTGGCATTCCGCCTTACCCCATCCGCAGAGCGAGGCAGTTTTTACCTGTTTGTCCAAGATTCCATTTATCCTGTACTGTGAAGGGCTTTACAGTCCTCCCTCGGTGCAAGTGCCGGGAAATGTTCGCTCTATTTAATAGGCCTAACGAAACGCTACAGATCGTGCTAATATCCGATATATATGGTGCCTAACATTACGATGTCCGTCTTACCCACTCTCCCCTACACACAAACCAAATTTTATTTCGAGGACCAAATCCCTGCTATTTTCATCGGAAATGCGAGGCCAAGACATCTTCGGCCGGATTTCCCAACGAAGGGGGAGACAAGACCACGATGACACCTCTCTGGATCCGCCAGTGGGAGCGTTACGCAGCGACGGCTCGTGCCGCAGAGGTCGGCTGCTGGCTTCCACAACAGAGATATCGACATGTACGCGCGTTGCGATGTCAGCCGAATTCCCTTTTTAACAAATTTGTTCCGCAGTGGTTGGGGAGCCGATGTTCGGGATTGGCTATCGCGTGTTAAACGTAGCCTGTTGCGCTGGCTTTTCGACCGCTGAACCTGATCGAATAGTTTCCTGTAAGGGCTGGTTTTGTGGTGAAAGTTCAGTGAGCTGCCAGGACCGGGACACGATCGCATGTGATAGCATGACCCTGGCCAGTATTGGCCAGTTGCCAGCTGACCCACGGGCCAAATATCGAGCGCCAAGTGACTCGAACCCGTCTTGCCAGGACGGCGAAACCAACTCTACCAGTTGAGCGAATGAGCACGGCCAACCTGACGGATTATTGCAATCAACACAACAGGAATCCCACGCAAAACGAGTTTTATGGTATTACACATGTGACCGCCACATAGACAAACACCAAGAGAACCACAATGTCGGCGTACGTATTGCCCGAGGCAGAAGCCAAGCGACCAACTCGGATTGGCAAAAGCAGACGACAATTTAGCCATGGCATGAAGCTTGATGATCGTGAATCTTGTTAATGACGAGCGCCATTCGCTTCAATTCCTCATCAATCATCCCCGTTCTGTTGGCTTTTCGGGAGGCGAGCAGCCGAAAAAAAACATAGCACACCACACAATGCTATCGTTCACATTCGGTTCATGGCGTGGCCACGTGTCGTCTTACTTTTCAGCGTACAGCACGAGGTTTTCGTGCAGAAAGCGGCTGTTCGTGTTCAGCTGCTGCGCCTGCCGAATTTCCGCTTCGACAACCCTCTGGTTACAATGCCCAACTGCCGAAGAGAGACGGAACGGTCACGTCCGCGGCGACACCGTGACGTCACTCCAATCGGGCGCCGGCGGGCGGTATCCGGGGAGGACGGCCAGCGACGGTCGATGACGTCGGCAGAGCCGCCGACAGCGGCCTCCAGCGTCAAAATGGAGCAAGCGAGGTCGAGTCTGCGGCACTGAAGCGGGCAGCAGACCGCAGCGCAGCCACACCGCCCCTGCCGACCCTCCCCCCGTGACCCGCTCGGCGCTCAGAGACGAGCCGCAAACCGGCTCAGCTGACTGCCCGGTTGCCCGCGCTCCGAAACGGCGATCGACAATAAGGCCGTTTTGCGGCGTTGTCAAAAGGGCTGAAAGGCCCTGCTGTCGAACGCTGCTGTCCAGCCGGAGTTAACCGCGCACGTCGGTAACCGTTGACTTTACCACGCCACACGCTGGACATGTGGAACGCTAGGCGTCCAGCTAAGACTTCGGCCTGTCTGACGATTCTGCTGGGGCCGTGGACCGAATACTCTAACTGTTTTTATTTTTACTGAACTCATGTCATCAATGAGCAAATCAAATTATGTGCGCCGTATTCCCTCGCAGTCAGTGCGCACTGAAGCCCCTGCAGTCAACCAATCACTCGGTAGTCGCTGACTCGGACGCCAGCCGTGGACGGGGGAAGCGCGAGGACTGCTGCCCACGCACGATTTAGGAAATTTAACATAACTCCGACGGAAGCAAGCTGCTCCCAAAGGCTCTTCCTCCCGAAATCAGGACTCTGGCGGCTTTCGCCGGCTTTGAAGCCGCTGTGCGAAACACCCGAAGCTGGTGAGGTCTCGGCGGAGCCTATCTTCACCGCGTGTGACCTTCCCGCCACCGGCCGCCCTCCCCACTTCGTCACCACGGCACGGAAAACGAAAGATGACTTTCAAACGCGTATTTCAAAGTGGTGAGCGCGGCCCGTCCAGAGGTGAACACGTGAGCAGAGGACGAAGTCCAGAATCGAGGCGGTAAGAACGGGAAGATTCTGCACTTACCGTGGGCCACATTGTTAATGCAGTCCAAATATTCCTGCCCCTGTTCGTCGTACAGTTTGCTTCCCCGTCCCCCGACGATGTGCAAGGGGTCCTCCCTAAAAAACAGCTTGCACGACGACCTGCAACACACACAGCAAACGTCACACACGTGCATAACACAGCCTGTGGAGTACAGCCGGATACTGTGCAAATCGAGCGGCCGGCAACAGCTGACACAGGACCGCGATCAGCTTACTCGGTCGCCATCACGAGCGCTCGTGGTGCCCGTCCTGGTCACGTGATCGAAGCGGATCGTCAGACGGACAGAAGTTTCCCGGAATCTCCGTCCTAGGGCCGTAACCCCTTGCTCCAACAGAGACAGGTTTTCACACAAAAAAACGTGCACTGCTACAGGACTCAACGTTTTCACTTCAAAAGGGTAGCGCTGAGACGTGGAGTCCTGCATTAGTTTTTATTCTTAAACATAAAAATCAACTTCTCCTGGAATAGAGCACTGTTTTCTTTCCTCATCCTACCAAAAGTCCGGAGACCATTAAACCAATATTTAGTGTACAAAGGCGTTGAAATCGGCCCAAGTGAAATGCCGTGGTAACCTCTCGTTCCTCAGCCCACGGCTTCAGCACAAAACACTGGGGGAATGATTACAGGCCAGGCCAAAGGCCGAGTGAGTCGTACTTCAACCAGCTGAAAAAAAAACAAACTGAGCGGCCCCGTCCGGCATCGCTACGACGCTCCATGGAGGCTGATAACTTCACAGCCACCGGGCACCGAATCATGAAGTTTTCACTAGAATAGAAAGAAGAAAACGCAATTCGTTAAACTTAATGTACTGGCATTTGCGATGTGTTAGTTTGAAAGTTCTTGCACATGACTATTCCGGAAATAATGTTTTCGCTGTCAGACCTGTTTTTTCACGGGTGTTTTGAGTCGCCTACTAAGGGCAGCGAAAATATCATGGGCACGTGTGATGTTTGAACTTGCAATTTTTCGAATGCAAAATACTTGAAACAGATCGACGAATACCTTTCTGTATTGCGAAATACACAAATGAAAAGCAATGCTGCAAACAGCAACGACGTAAGTCTCGCTCGTCATGCGTTCCACAAGGCGTCTGACTGGTTTCGTTTTGCAGCTCCACTTGGCCAGACCCGACAGTGTCAGCGCACGCGACCGACTCCGCCACTCACCAACAAACAATGACAACGCTCCACTGTCGGGGCAAAGTACGAACTACTTTCGCGCAAAACAAGATCACCATGGGTAACGCACTGACGGCCGCAGAAGAGGACAGGCGGATCGTTTTGAATGTTAATGTTTGTCTGTGTACCCACGTTTTGTGCATTTTTTTCTCGTACTTGTGCCTGCGATTCAGGACAAAGCACAGCAGTTCTGTCGCGGTAGCCGATTTCGGAAATGTTGCCATTTCTTTTACACCGAGCATCTGCTTAGTATTGGATTCCTTCACCAACTGCAAAGCATCGACGAATATCTGGTTACCACGATCGCCACTGCCGTTAAACCTCCTAATTAAACAAGTAAACGCTAGGTACTTAGGAAGCATTTAGCACGTGACCACGGGAGAAATACAGATTGGTAAGAAGTGGTTGGCATCTTTCTAGACGACAGGCTTATCCACCCCTGTCTTCCTTCTTCTGTATGTACATTACTATTCCTCAATGCTGCCGGTGACGACAAAGCCAATATGCCAAAGGAGCATCGCATGCAACCGCAAAAATCGTTCCACCATCATCGTGGACGTTTGAGAAGATAACGCTCAGCGGAAGCCGCTTCAGCATGAGTCTATTGACTTGCGGCAAGACGGGAGCTCTAAAATGTTATTCCTCCGACAGTTTTCTGTTCTTCCGAAACAATGAATCGGCATGATATTGTTTCGGTAAACTATCGCCATCGTATATGTTTCGTGGTACCTGAAAATCCGTGACACAAGGCTAAGTCACTGGAAACGTAACAGCTCTTCCGAACGGAGCTGTTCTGATGAGCTGTTACGTTTCCAGTGACCATATGGTTCTACTACTGTCTGAAACGCGGAAAGTATGGCTGACTAGCAAATTGGTCCGACTTCATTGCGACTGAGTGTGGCAAAAAGAACAAAACAAACAAAAACAAAAAGAGAGTGCCGATGAGCCTCCAGGCGTCTACTAGCAATCCACTGCATAAATAGAGATTCAATCCATAACGATATTTCAGCAGTACGTACGTCCGAACTAGCCCGGGTCTGCCTAATATTCCTAAGCACATACGTCTAGAGATTAGACGTTTGAAGGCATTGAAAAGCGGCCTTCAGGCCCGCAACTAACTCTGTGCATTTAACATGCGAACGAAGCTTGATCAGAATTGTAATCCGAATCTGACCCCGAATACGAAGGCCGCTACCTTGGCGGGCCTCCTCTCAGAACCAATGATCAGTTTTTCCACGACGCCTGGCGATGAATGGACATCCCAAAAGCCGGAACGTAGTGTGACAAGTAACATTTTTGGCGCGGAAAGTCCGAAAACCATTAACACAACGCAAGCTTGCTTGTCACAAGCACTCCGTAGCATTTGGCAAATTTATTTCGTTCGACTGAAGTCTTTCAGAATATTCTGCTTACAAGAAAAAAAACGATGTAGCTTTGGCGCACTTTGGTATCTGGTAAATGTACCCACATGCATCATTTAAGGATAGTAATGGAAGAAAGATTTGTCTGTAAATAACTGTGTTGCAACTTTCAAAAACAGTTATTCATTTCATTTTGCCAGCTGCGTTGGCGTCCTCCGAATCCAGATTGGTGGGCTCAAATTCATGTCAGTACGTGATTCGGCCGTACCAAAAGTAAAGCACTGCCCCTGTTTGGCAACAACAAAATGATAATGTTTTATTATTGGTCTTGGCAAGAACCGTAGTCCTGGCCGTCCTGGCGATACACGCAATACGTCACGTGCATTTCACCACGTGTTCAGTTTTCCACTCCGCCTGGAAAAACAATCACGAGTCGTGTCAAAGTGGTCTGAGAACTGTTTAAGTTGTCTTGTGAGAAGGCGTGAGGTGTAAGGTTGGTGTGAGGTAATGGTAGAGTCCAAGGTGTCTTAATCTGGATTTTTATGGCTACGGATGTTTTGGCCTGTGCTGTTTGATTGCGTCAATCTCTTCGCCTTTCTAAGTTGTCAGCCCCATGCAGAAAACGCCGTGAAGCATACAAACCACCAGTATGAAGCCCCAGCGATATTCTAGAAGCTGTGACCAAGCGGACAACAAGCAGCAGCCTGCGTAGCCTGACTAAGGTACATCCAGACTGTCCAGGGGCGTAGACAAGGGGAACAGGGAACAGTTATTACCTGTCTGGTATCCACTATGGCCCAACAGTTTAGCCCCTTGAGCTGTACGACAAATCCCATCGTCACGCCTTGTGCCGTCTGGCATAGAAAAAGCGAGCCTTTACCACAGCCAGTGCCAACAAGCATGGCCACTCCTCTGTCACGCGCAGTGCCCGATGGTAAATGGACGTGTCCCCTTTAACACGAGCCTGAGCACGGTGATATGCATGACTCTATGGATTACAGCGGATGTTTTCTCTGCCTTCAACTCGCAGCAGGCGCGTTGTGCGCTAACCTTACTACAGGCACCACACCAAAGGATGCACTACCCTTTCGCCCATAAGAGCCTCCGACTGCAAACGAATACACCCCTCTTACTTTCGGGTCAAGCTACCTTTTTGCTGCCATTCGGAGACACACACGTTTCCATAAAGTGACGTAGTTGGCAAAAATTCCGCATTTCGTATAAAGTACGGCGAGGAACACAACTAATAAAGACAGAAATGATTTGTACAAGCTCCCAAGCTTTAGGCATGACTATGAAAATATACAGCATTCTTTGTACCAAGAGGCATTTGGGATTATTCTCGAGCCTCATTAAAATGGTGCGAACAGGACGCATCTTTGGCTTTTCATCCGGGGGTCGGCGCTGATTGCGGCATAACGGGCAACGTACTATTCCCCCCCCCCACCTCCTACCAATATTCCGCGGGGTCCACGCAGTGTTAAGGTAATATTTGAAGCACGCGTCTTTTTGTGTTAGTCAGCGAAAGCAGACAGATGAAAACGCTGGCAAAAAACTGCATTCTTGCTTACTGGGTCTACGTTCTTACAGTTGTCGCATGGTTACCTATGTTGCAGGGGCGTCAATTTCTGTACATGATTGGGTGGGCCGAGCCGTCGGCCCAGCAACCTAACCTCCCCATGTGGGTTTTCAACGGATTTAACCCATTTTATTTCCATTAATGGAAATTTTTTAGTTTTCGTTACTATTTTTCAAATAAAAAACTGTTTATATCCCATGTGTATAGGCATATATATATATATATATATATATATATATATATATATATATATTATTATTAACATAGAAAGATAGACAGATACATTACTTCATGCCTTATTCTTTACCTTCTGCCTTCCTTTTACCTACTGCGGCCTTTTCTTTCGTTGTTTCTGCTTAATTCCCTTTAAAACTAACAAAATATATTGGAGGGGCCCAAACCAACATTGGAGGGGCCCAAATCAACAATGGGTGGGCCACGGCCCCCTCGAAAGAATACAAATCGACATCCCTGGTCTGCTGTGATGTCTACAGAACAGCATTCAAAAATGTGTTCTGACAGCTATAACGTTGTTTCCCGTATTGCAGCACGTCCCATGAAGACAGACAATAGAATGCCCTCCTTCGACAGTGTTGGAGAAGGTCGCTGACACGGTACCGGGTTCCGAGGCCCGTGCCCGGAAAGAAAAACACAACATGAAGAACACCAATAGAAATATCCCCGGCAACGCCATTCTGGTTCTTTCACTGATGACGTTAGTTTTTCATGCTAACGCGGTATTCTACCTGACAATAACGCATCAAAACGATATACACGGACACTTTGGCCAAGAGAAGACGTTTTTCAGTCCCTGCGAGGAGATTGACGAATACAACGAGCTTTGCACCGGCGGATTTGCTCGGAGCGTAGGCGTCGTCAAGGACATCAAGGCGGACAACTTCAACGAGAACGTCCTCAACGTCAACAGCGGCGACTTCTTCAAGGGCACCGCCTTCTACTCGGTCTTCAAGTGGCGCATGGTGGCCGACCTCGTCAAGGAGATGCCGTACGACGCGCTGGCGCTGGGCAACGCCGAATTCGTCGACGGCCTGGCCGGGCTGCTTCCGTTCATGCGCGCCGTCGGCCCCCTCTTCGTGTGCACGAACCTCGACTTCGGCCGGTTGGCCAACGCGTCGCTGCGCGCCGAGCTGAGCGGCCTCTGCCCGACGCACAAGGTCGTCCATTTCGGCGCCCAGAAGGTGGCCGTGCTCGGCTACACCTCGCCGGTGACGACGCGCATCGCACGCGTCGGCAGCGTCGTCTTCCGCGACGAGGTGACGGCGCTGACGGCCGAGGTCGCCACGCTGCGCGCGCAGGGGCTCAAGATCTTCGTGGCGATTGGCCATTCCGGCTACGAGCGGGACAAGGAGATCGCCCTCAGGGTGCCCAGCCTGGACGTCGTCGTCGGGGGGCACTCTCACACGCTGCTCTGGGAGTTCGGCTCCGACCATTTCGCGCCCCAGCCTCCTGAGGACGTGGAGGACGCGCGACTGGTGAAGGGCTTGTACCCCACCAAGGTGATCCAGCCCAGCGGACGCACGGTGCTCATCACGCAGATGTACAAGCACGGCAAGTACATAGGCGTGTTGAACGTCACCTTCAACGACGACGGCGAGGTGGTGGACTACTTCCCGAGGCCGATGCTCCTGCTCAACAGTCTGCGGAAGGACAAACAAACGGCCCGCGTGCTCGCGCGCTACGCCAAGCTGCTCCAGCAAAAGAAGCAGGAGGTGATTGGCCACACGCTCGTGCAGCTGATCGGCAACTTCGACAAGTGCCACCGCGAGGAGTGCAACATGGGCAACCTGATGGCCGAGGCGATCCTGTGGTCGCTGCAGAAGCGCCGGGCGCGCGGCTTTCCCATGGCCTCGGTCGTGCTGCTCAACGCCGGCTCGATGAAGTTCAACATCCCGCGCGGCAACCTGACGCTGGCGGACCTGATCGACGTGCTGCCGTACCAGAACACCATCGACGTGCTCGAGATCCGCGGCACGACGCTGCGCAAGGCCATGGAGAACAGCGTGTCGCGCGTTGATGAACTCCACGGCTGCTTCCTGCAGCTGGCCGGCGTGCGGGTCAAGTACAACCTGGCGCAGCCGGTAGGGCGGCGCGTGGTGTCGCTGGCGACCGCGTGCCACGACTGCTTCGTGCCGCGCTTCGAGCCGGTCACGCCGCGCGGCACGTACCGCGTGGCCGTCACCACGTTCGTGGCCGACGGCGGCGACGGCTACACGATGCTGCAGGACGAGGCGCTCACCATGACGCCCGTGCACGAGCTCGACCTGGACGTGGTGGTGGAGTACCTGCGTCGCATGTCGCCCGTCTATCCGCGCCGCGACGGCCGCATTCAGACCGTGCACGAGGCGCCGGTGAAGTCTGGAGGACGGTCCAGTCAGCTCGGCCCGCCGCCGGCCGCGTACTGCCTGCTGTTCGCGTCGCTCACTGTCCTCTACTGACACGCGTTTGTAGTCTCTCTCCCTCTCTCTCTCTCTCTCTCTCTCTCTCTCTCTCTCTCTCTCTCTCTCTCTCTCTCTCTCTCTCTCTCTCTCTCCCCGCCCTCTCGCTCTACACCTGTCTATCTATCGCTGCTGTTTCCCACTTTCCTATCAAGATCACTGCTTCTCCCCATTTTTGTCATCTTTTATGTCCCACTCCTAGTTCCAATTTCTTTCCTCTGGTATTTCCGATCTCGTCTTCTCACCTATAGCGTCATTTTTGCCTCCTCGCTTTGCACTTTTGTTTGTCATCTGGTTTGCAGCATTGTCGTACTGTGACGTCGTCCCTCGTAAAGTGTCGTTACCGAGTGCTTGGGTCGTTCAGTGTTTATCACGTATGAGCTCAGTTCCACGTGTGACCGGGTGAATCCGGACAGCAGTATCTGGAAAAGTTAAATCGCAGTGGTCCTAATGGTACAACCCAAACTTTTCGAATGAGTAAATCATTGGAAAAATACTCTTTTACTTCAACTGATGTCCTTTATCGAGAAAGCACGACATTTCTGGACATTTAGACGACGGCTGAGGCAGTCTGTTCTCGGACAGACCTACCTCCAGTTACGCAGTGTTCGACACGGACCAGTTTTGGTGTAGCCCAGTTAGGTGCGAAAATGCAAAGAAGAGCTTGACAAAGTGTAATTGCAAAGGTGAGAACAACCTCCGTAGCACTATAACACGTCAGAGGCCGTTATGGTGGAATGTCCTAATAAATGCCTCTCTGCTGTGCCGTGAAGCCGGCACTAGTATCGTACGTATCGTTGCTGTCTCCAGTGACGAGATGACGTCCCTTATCCTTTACGGCGTTGATGTGTGCTACTCTGTACTGGTGCGCATGCGTGGCGATACACCCACGAGTCGAATGAATGAATATACTGGCATTCCTTTGCTCGTGGAATTGTGTGTCGGAAGATGAGCTGTGAAGTTCCAAATACCCGGCACGTCATTTCCTGTCGTTTTTTTATCGACTGGAGGCACCAGCGGTCAGACGTCCAAATTAACCCTATTCCCGGAGGGCTAGACGGTATGGTCGATTCCCGGCAGGGGGGCGGATTCGGTCCCCCCTGAGATCTCGAGAACTACACATCCGATTTCATCGCAACCAACGGCAATCGATTGGCCATGGCGTGAACTACATTTTTTATAAAGATAAAGTTCCAAGATTTGGAAAGGGGTGGATACAGGGGAAAAAATATCAAAAATAGGGGCATTTTTGGACTATTTTTTAATTTCGTTTAGATGAAACTGACATGAATCGAGAGATTATGGATAGGAATTTTACCATTGGTACACATATCTGGAATACTGAGAGAATTCATGGGCGCTCACAGGGTTTTAAAAATAGGAGGATTAGTTTCTCAACAACTGAATGAACAAAAAAGGCAAGAACGTTTTTTTGGCTTCTGCTACTCATGTTATGCTAAAGAAGTACAAATCGCATTACAATGTTTGTCTAATGTTAGCGTAGGCGGTGCCAGGGACATGAGAAAGGGGGAACTGTCATGGTCACACGTTTTTCAGATCAATTTGTGACCTCTGGCCTTAAATGACCTTCAGTGACCTTGGAGCTACTTGGAATGATTTCGTGTGCATTTAAGATTATCTGTAAACGTTTTCAATTATTTGAATTCACTCAACTTGAAAAAAATCATTTTATTGCTATTGCGGTATAGGGTAAGCGCACTGACATTTTAGGTCATAGCTCCGTGACCCAACCTGATATCAAACTGACAGCTGATAGTAGTAGAGAGGGCATCTTTCTACGTCATATATGTTCTGGGTTTGGCATTTGAAAAAACGGCGTCGAAATTATTGCTGTAAAACCAAATTTTGACTTTTGACCTTGACCTGACCTTGAAAAGTAACCTCAAATGAACAAAATTGTATCTACATATTGTCCAACTATTTCGCTATACATCCATATAATGTTTTAGGTTCTATCTCAAAACGTTATTTTTGGCAGCCATTTTCCTTTTACCCCGAAAAGGGTCAAAAATGGCCTGAGGTGTCTCCCAAAAACGCTACCTGGCTCCGCCCCTGTGCAAAATAAAATTTTGAAATTTTGAAAAAAATATGGCACGTAGAAAGAATAGCTAGGAAAAGTCACCAAGTTTCGTGAAACTGCGTCAAAAACCCTGGAATTGGCAACCAAAAAACCTGAGGGGGATTTAGCCCCCCCGCCAGGAATAGGATTAAGGGGGGCACCAACCGTTTTACCTCATATGTTCATAGTCCATACCACGGGGGGGCGCAGCGTCCCAGCGCCTCAATAGCCCCACCGACCCTGGAAGCAGAAATTAAATGCGGATACAATCGGATCCAATGAAGTCAAAACCGTCACATTTTTTAGCTTCTGCTAGTCATGTTATGCTAAAGAAGTACAAATCGGCATTCCTTTACCGTTGACTACAGCTGACTTTGGCATACTCTGCTAGTCAGTATTTCTGGCCGCCGAAAACTGGTGAATTCAACAGCGTCGTTCTGTCATTTGAGGTCAGAATCTGTACTTTCTTGTCAGGAAAATATCGCTGTTCCTACGCTTAGATACCGTACGGCAAGTTTCACGTATGGAGATCCTCACAGCATGAATTTCCTACGACGTTAACTATAAGAACATCTGTAAAAAAAAGTGCAGTGAATTGCCGGCAAAAATGGAATTAAATTTGCTCATAAATGCAAGCTTACACATGGTAAACTGTACACATACCTACTTCACATGCATTCTTACGCCACACTTTCCACGAATAATGCCCAGCTCACGCTGTCGATAGTGGCTCCGCAGCCGTTGCAGAAGGGTCACGCCAAGGCCGGGTTTACAACCTAGCGCCGCCGGAGCGACCACCGAGTCCGCGGCTGTCACCCCTCCCCCTCTCCCCCCGCGGCCGCCGCCGGCCTGCCCCCACTGGAGCCGGGCCAGCGGCTGCCGTGGATCCAGCGCAGCGAGCCGCTGGCCCGGCCGGCAGCCGGCTCGGCAGCAGCGGTCTCTACAGCGGGGACCAGGCCCCGAAATGGCAGGGGTCGCGGAGCGGGGCGTCTTAACGGTCCTCACGCCATCCGCAGACACCGTCCTGCCCCAGAGGCCAGAGCCTGCCCGCCATAACCCGACTCTGGGGTTATACGACATAACTCCATAAAGGCATACATGGTTACCATGACTGCAACGTTCTGTCGAGCGGCTTTCATAAACTAGCCTGCGACGTCGCCCAAGGTACCCCGCTAGGCACGCAAGCTATCTCGCAGTTACCTTGGCGGGCGTCGAGGGAAGTTTCTGGAAGCATGGCGACCTCCACGCACATTATAAGCAATCGGCCCCGATAACCTTGCAATTTGTACACTCCTCTGCATGCTCTGTGCTTCCAATAAAGACAGTGATTTCTCGTATAAGCACAAACAATGGTGAAGTTCAAATGGCGCTCGAAATCTCAGGTACCAGCGTTGCCTGGTATTGGTCGAGCAGGCCTCCCAGTTCTCACAACTCCAGAAATTCACGTAGTTGCCTAGCGACATTGGTACCAAAAGATACGCCGTAAAACATGTCCCAATCAAAGCATTTTGCCTCTTATCAACGCCAGAGCTTCCCCAAAACAACCTCTAGAAGTGCTCCGGTCGCCCACCGTCTCCACAACGAGCAAGGATACGAAGCGCGAAGCATCTCCGAGAGACCGACACGTCGGAAACTGACGAAAGGCGCTCGTCGACAGACCGCTGGGGATCGGCCGGCGCCGGGCGATGGGCGGCGGCGAACAAAGCCAGGCCTCCCGTCCGCCGCCGGTCGCCGCTCACCCGATGTGCCTCTGGCGCAGGCAGATGGTCTCCTCGCGCGAGAGCTGCCTCTTCGCCGACAGCATGACGGCCGCGTCACCGCCTCGCACGTCACGTCACCGCGGCACCACGTCACCGGTAGCTTCGCAGCCCTGCGCGTCCCGTCCGCTGGACCTTCTCAGGACCCGTCCCGGCACGCCAGACTCGGAAACTGAACTCCGCGCCGGCGCAGCCGCCGCCGACCGCCCGGCATCAGCTGATCCAGAGTCGGCTGTGACGTCACAGCACGATCGATGCCGGGTCGAGGCGGCTCGCGGCGGCCGTGGCGTCGGCGGAACACAATTCAGTATCGCTCAGAGCGATGTGAACACAGAATGAATGGCGCGTGCATCTCCGGTAATGCTGGAAGAGTTCTCCTGCATATCCTGGCTCCATCTTTGTTTCGGAATGTGGACCTGACGCTAAGAGCTAATACCAACTTGAGATGCGTCGTTAAAGGGCCATTAACCCTATTCCCGGAGGGCTAGACTGTATGGCCGATTCCCGGTAGGGGGGGGGTCCGATTCGGCCCCCCTGAGATCTCGAGAACCACACATCCGATTTTATCCTAACAAACGGCAATCGATTTGCCGTGATGTGAACTACATTCCCAAAACAGAAACCTTCAAAACTTTGAAAGGGGTGGATACGGGGGAAAATGTCCAAATTGGGGGTATTTTTGGACTTCTGATAGCTCCGTAGTTTATGGCCCGATTTCAATAAAATTGACATGAATCGAGAGATTATGGATAGGACTGTTACCGTTGATACGTGCATTTCAAATTTTGAGGAAATTCAGAGGCATTCACAGGGTTTTAAAAATAGGAGGATTAGTTTTCCAAAAACTGAATGAAGAAAAAGGGTAAAAGCACTTTTTTGGCTTCTGCTAGTCATGTCATGCTAAACAAGTACAAATCGTATTGCAACGTTTACATAATGTTAGCATAGGCGGTGCCAGGGACATGGAAAAGGGGGAACAGTCATGGTCATATGCTCTTCAGGTCAACTTGTGACCATTGACCTTAAATGACCTCCAGTGGCCTTGGAGTCACTTGGAATGATCTTGTGCGCATTTAATATCGTTTGTAAACGTTTTCAATCATTTGAATTCACTCTGTTTCAAAAATTTCATTCTTTGGCTATTGTGATATAGGGCACACGCACTGATATTTTAGGTCATAGCTCCGTGACCCGGTCTGATATCAAGCTGAAAGTTGATACACAAGTAGAGGGTACCATTCTACGTCATACAGATTCCGGGTTTAGCATTTCAAAAAATACCGCCGAAGTTACTACTATAAAACGAAATTTTGACTTTTGACCTTGACCTGACCCTGTTACGTGACCTCAGATAAACAAAATTGTATTTGCACGTTCCACAACTTTTTAGCCATACATCCATATAAAGATTGAAGTTTTATCTTAAAAACGCTATTTTTCACAGTCATTTTCCTTTCATCCTCAACAGGGCCAAAATTGGCCTGAGGTGCCTCCCAAAAACGTCGTCTAGCTCCGCCCCTGAGCAAAACGGAATTTCGAAATTTTGTCACAGTACCAAGAAAGAATAGCTAGGAAAAGCCACTAAATTTCGTAAAACTGCCTTAAAAGCCCTGAAATTGGCAAGCAAAAAACCCGAGGGGTGCAAATTCAGCCCCCCCCCTGCCGGGAATAGGGTTAAACCATGCTGAGCCCAGTAGGATATGAGGGTCTCCTTCATCGATCTTCGGCGCCCGGTCTGGGCGGTGACACCACGGTAGATTCAGCCACCGGCGCAGCCAAAGGGGGTCCCGACCCCTCCCTCCTTAGGCCCACATTTTTCTGAAACCATTGCACCTCGTCTTCCCAGCATGCAGTTTTCGTACGACTTCAGTTCACAATGAGCTCCGCCTCCCCCTCCCCCTTAACCCTATTCCCGGCAGGGGGGGGGGGGCGGAATCCGCCCCCCCTCGGGTTTTTTGCTTGCCAATTCCAGGCTTTTTGATGCAGCTTCACGAAACTTGGTGGCTTTTTCTAGCTATTCCTTCTACGCGCCGTGACAAAATTTCGAAATTCTATTTTGCTCAGGGGCGGAGCCAGGCAACGTTTTTGGGAGGCACCTCAGGTCATTTTTGGCCATGTTGAGGGTAAAAGGAAAATGTCTGCCAAAAACAGAGTTTTTAAGATAGAACTTAAAACTTTATATGAATGTATAGCTAAATAGCTGGGTAATATGCATATGTAATTTTGTTTATCTGAGGTAACTTTACAAGGTCAGGTCAAGGTCAAAAGTCAAAATTTGTTTTTTCGCCATAATTTCGGCGCCATTTTTTCAAATGCCAAACCCGGAATACATATGACGTAGAAGGGTGCCTTCTACTTGTGTACCAAGTTTCAACTTGATATCAGGTCGGGTCACGGAGCTATGACCTAAAATGTCAGTGCGCGTACCCTATATCGCAAAAGCCAAAAAATGAATTTTTTGGAATAGAGTAAATTCAATCGATTAAAAACGTTTACAGATAATACTGAATGCACACGACATCATTCCAGGTGACCCCAAGGTCACTGGAGGTCATTTAAGGTCAAAGGTCACAAGTTGATCTGAAGGACGTGTGACCATGACAGTTCTCCCTTTTTTATGTCCCTGGCACCGCCTATGCTAACATTATACAAACATTGTAATGCGATTTGTGCTTCTTTAGCATAACATGACTAGCAGAAGCTAAAAAAGTGTTTTGGCCTATTTGTTCATTCCGTTATTAGAAAACTCATCCCCCTATTTTTGAAACCCTGTGAACGCCCATGAATTTTTTCAAAATTTCAGATTTGCGGACCCATGGTAAAAGCCCCATCCATAATCTCTCGATTCATGCCAGTTTCATCGAAATCGGTCCATAAACAACGGAGTTATAAGAAGTCAAAAAGTACCCCCAATTTTGACATTTTTGCCCCCCTGTATCCACAAATTTCAAAATTTTGAAAATTCTTTTTATAAAAATGTAGTTCACGTCACGGCAAATCGATTGCCGTTTGTTGCGATGAAATCGGACAAGTAGTTCTCGAGATCTCAGGGGGGGGGCCGAATCCGCCCCCCCCTGCCGGGAATCGGCCATACCGTCTAGCCCTCCGGGAATAGGGTTAAGGACACCCCGGCTGCGCCCCTGGACTCAGCGCTCGCATAGGTTTCTTTCGCCGCTTCCAGTGATCATTCGATCATTCGTATAATTGCCACGGCGTGGGGCGGAATCCGGCCATGGCGTGTGACACGTCCCCGCCACGGCGGGGTCACGATCCATGCATGACATACACGCGCACATGCACTCACTCGTACACAGAGGAACCCTCTGACTTCAACGCGACTCGCGACACACGCACATGTGGCAGGTACGTGAATCATCTGCACGCCAAGTACAGAGACCGTCGGTACCTGGCGGTACGGCGGTAAGCCGGCTCGCAAGCTTAAGCATTCACTCGTCCTCGCACGAACGAACTGCGCGTCAACTTACGCCATGCACGCGCAAGCGACTGACGCCTTCCGCGTGTTTGCCGTGTCCCCGGACACGGAACCCCATTAAGAGAGGGGGCCGGCCGGCCACACCGCCTCAGCCCTGCCCCGGCCCGGCCCGGCCGCTGTCTGCTCGGCTCGGTGACCTACACTCCTGCAGCGCAGTGTCAATTGCGTGACGCTTATTTTCACCTCGTTTGAGTGGTCCAGACAATAGTGGCGCCGTGTTGTTGATGTGGCGCTTGTCATTTTCGTAGTGCCCGTGACATCGCTGGGTAATCACTTAGCAGCGTCCTGTGGACTCCCAGTGTGTGCGAGGTGCCGGAAGCGAAGGTGCCCAATACCCTTCTCTTGAGAAGCGGACGCCACTGACTGGAGCCGACCCTCGCGGCGGCCTGACCTATCTCGGCGACCTTGACCCCGGTTCACGACCGGGGATCACCACCCGACCCCCGCTAAGCAACACCTTCGTGCCAGGCTGGGTACTCCCAATCCCCGCGTTCGCTTCTAACCGCAGCCCGGCGCAGGCCCCCGTGTATTGCTGGCGGCGGCTGTGCCGTTACGAGGGGGGGGCAGGATTCCGACCGAGGCGCTGCACTGGCGCGGCTCCAGCGGCCGAGTACGGGAGCGTGGTGACGCGGCGCGGCAGCGCTGCAGAGCGCCGCGCGCCTGGCGGCCTGCCCGCAGCCGGCGTCAGCTGACGGAGGTTGGCCGACCGCATGGGGCAGCGCACGTGCGGGGCCTTCTGACGGGAATGACAGTGAGAATGTGCGGCTTCCCTGGCGCATGAGGTCAGCCAGGGGACGGAGACACTTACCAAGCTTCTGCGACGTCCGTCTACGCACGAAACGAACGGCTGAACGGCCACGGTAGCTGCCTGTGGTTTACGAACGGCTGTTGCATCAGAATTAAAGCCTCGTTGTTTCCCTCGTTTAAACCGCAACGGCTCCCTACCCCGTCCGATCCGGAGCGAGTGACACGGGCCGATGCTGACGCAGGAATCCGCCAGCCACGTCTCCGCCGTTTTTCGTGTCTGCGGACGGACGGTGGAAAGCGTCGGGCCTGACCTCACGTACTGCCGGAGGCGGCGAAAGACGTCCAGCGGCAGGAGAGGTCGGGGAGAGGTCGGGGACGCAGCCGTTTGCCGCGGTTCGCGGTCGCCCCCCCCCCTCCCCCCACGAAACCGCGAACGTGACGTTTCCATCCGCCGTCTGCCCTCGCGACCCCCCCCCCCCTCTCTGCGCTGCTTCGGCCGTGCCTGCTTCGTCCGCCTCTTAACCCCGTGACCTTTGTCCTGCTGCGATCGCTGGCCTCGACTCTGGCAGGCTGGGGAACGTCTGTTGCCAGGCCAGTCGGCAGGAGTCTAACGGGCGGAGAGGTCAAACAAAGAAGACTTCGGCGGGTGCCGCGCCCGCCCTTCGTTCCCACAGCGAGAGGTCGCCGTTGGCTCGGTGGCAGAGACGTGCCGGCATCCTGGTGGAATGCCGGTTATCCTCGTTTTGCGTCGAATTCTAAACCAGGCACATAGCCAGGATTTTCCTCAGGGGGAAGGTGCACAAATGTCAAATCTTGTCGTATGCCACTGGCGTATGACAAGATTTATAGGAAAAAAGCAAGCGTTTTGCGCAATTAATCTCTCATGTTTAAAGCAAAGGAGAAAAATACAATGTTTGCTTTTGTTGCATGCATATGATCGCCTTTCCGTATTCCTGCAAAGTCCCTAAATATCTAGTGAAGACCGCTTGGCTCGGAGGGGGGAGGGGCATGCCCCCATGCCCGCCCTCTAGCTACGTGCCTATTCTAAGCTGACCAGAGTAAGTGTTGCGTCACCTGGACACCGCTTTCCTCCGGAGGGACACGACCTTTCCGAGATAACGCAGTACCCACCGAGGTCAAAGGGGGATTGTACATCACACTGGGATAACCTGCATTCCATCGGGATCCATGCACGTGTCTGCACAGTAGACAGAGGATTCACGACTGAAAGGCTGTGGGTGCGAGGTGTGGATTTGACACCGGACACCTGAGTCCAAGTGGCTGAGCGCCCTAGCCCAAAACCATACCAAACTAAACCCACAGTGAGCAAGGCATCATTAAAATTAACTTGCACTACGCAATCACACATATACAGCGATGTCGATTTCTGTAAATGATTGGGGGCCGAGCTGAGGACCCGACAATCTAACCTCCCCCCAAATGTGGGTTTCCCAACGGACTTCGCCCACTTTATTTTGACCAAATGAAATTTGGAAGTTTTTGTTACTTTTTACGAAACCAAAAATTTCATTTATCCCAAGGTATACAGGTATATCTATATATACATACACATATATAATATATATGTATATATAGATAGAAGATAGAAAGATAGACAGCTATGTCGCTTTAGACATTATTCTTTACTTTCTGCCTATCTCTTATTTATTGCGGCCGTTCTTTTCGTCATTCTTATTCATTTCCCTTTGAAAATGGCAAAAAATATTGGGGGGGGGGAACCAACATTGGGTGGGCCCAAATCAAAATGAGGTGGGTCAGGACCTTCTCAAAAGAATACAAACGACACCCCTGCACATTTACACAAATGCACCGTTACTGACTAACCCTATTAAACCGTTGTGCTTACCGCTGTGCTTTCATTCGTCTCTGTTCATGAGCTTGTTATTTATGCATGCCCCGACAACTGCGGGCGAGACAGATCTAGCAACAGATGAACTGCGGTGTCGATTCGTATTTTTTGGGGGAGGAGGGGCATAGCCCGCCCAAAGTGGATCTTTCGAAACCGTTTTTGGCCCCGCAGTGTTCTCGGTCCCTTTTCAAAGGAAGCAGATAATACTTTGGAAAATAGTGATCACAGTGGATAACGATAGGCAGAGAATTATATATATATATATATATATATATATATATATATATATATTATTTGACAATATGGTTATTTGACAAAAAATGATACAAAAACAGCAAAAACAAAAATTGACGTTGGTCAAAATAAAGTGGGCTTAATCCGCCGAAAAACGACATTTGGGGGAAGTTAAGATGTCGGGCCCCTGGCCCAACCTCCCAACCATTTACACAGAACGACATCCCCACATGCATGTTATGTTCTACGAGCCTTAACCCCGATGCCGTTTTGAAACATGGGGGGCGGGAGGCATCGGCCCCGCCTGGGCTGGCAGAGCGAACTGGAGGTCTGCTGTTTGGATAAATGCGTGACATTCAGAGGCGCAGCCAGGATTTCCTTAAGGGGGGCAGAGCTCAAAGTGAACTGAGATCGTACGAAAACTGCCTGCCGGAAAGACAACGTGCAATGGTTTTCACAAAAAAAACGCGGGCATCGGGGAGAGGGGGGTGGTCCTCCCCCTTGGCTGCGACTATGGTTACATTTGACAGCAGAGAACAGGACTTCGTAAACAGCAGAGCAAAAAGTTCAAATGACGTACGCCACGTGTTTTCATTCAAAACAAAAGCGACTGTGTGCTATATTCGAAGATGGAACGAAAACAAACTAAAAACGCGACCATGTTCGTAAATACCGTCGAAGTTGAAGTACTCCTGTGATATTATTTGGAGGCAACATATTTTTTGGAGGCCAGAGGCCGGCTACGAGAGGTCAAATGACGTGATTTGACGGCAAGGCCCCCACTTGGCTGCGCCGGCGCAGCAAATGGCGAAAAAGGTCAGTCTGTTGACCGGCATCGTTTGCACCTCTCGCTCATACGCCGGATGTCATAAAATTCGCCATGACAGCTCCACGCGCCACTGGGCTCTCGACGACCTCCGTCACTACGCTGCGCGACCGCTCATTGTTTACTGCTGAGTTGAAAGACTTCGGGCAGACCACGTATATACGCGTAACGCCATGCCCCCCCCCCACGTGGCAGCCGCCTGCGACGTGACAGCGTAACGTGACGTGACGCGACAGCTTGTGACGATGTGTGACAGAAGTACATCGAGCGTCGCCTGTTGTGCGATGGCGCGCTGCTGACAGGTAGTCATGTTCCCGCCACCCAAGCTGGAGGCGCTGCTGAATGCTATCGATGGACCCTCACGAGTCGTGTATAACAGGTATCCGGCTGGCGCTGACCCTGCGGACAACTTCACGCCGGGCTGCTGCCGGCCGCACTGGCTGCCTGCGGTCAATCGGGAAGACCAGCGGACCACGTCGCTCGTGAACGTCATGCATGGCCGGCGATCCCGGGGGTTTGAAGGGGATCCGGGCCCCCATTATTTAGAGATTTTAACATTAGGCCTTTGGCAAATGGCTGAAAAGGCACGATCTAAAATCCCTTGTCTCTCTCCCCCCCCCCCCCACCATAATATTTGGAAATATCCAGTCTTGACGTCGTAGCCTGAAACTGGCCAGGTCCCGTGCCTGTCGTTTCCACGACTTTGCGTGTCTTGGAGCACGGCTGACGGAATGGGGCGAGGGGGGGGAGGGAGGCGGGGAGGGAGGTTGAAGCCGCCGGCGGTTGCAGCTGTTCCACGTAATTTTGGAAATTTCGCGTTATCCCAAACGACGACGCATCGAAAGACGCAGGTTGGCATGGTTTTGCCACCATCCTTCCGAGGACGTACCGACATCACCGTCCTGGGGGGGGGCGTGCCTGATGAATGCTTCTAAAACAAAGGGCCACGGGGCATCGTTGTCAGGGACACCAGAAAATGTCTTGGGCACGTGTGTAGTTTTCTGCACTTCGTCGAGGTTTTAGCATACCGAATGCCGACCGGAGCAACTGCGGATTTGGCACTGAATGCTTTGTGCATGGTGCGGCACAGAACATTGGAACACCAATGGTGCTCGATGTTTTGTCGTCTCCACGACGTTTCAGTGGCCCGCGTCGTTTTGCGACCATTTCATATCAGAACGTGACGTCCTGACTTCAGACAGGAGAACTTCTTCGTCACGCCACGCGGCCCGAATGGGAGGAGGTGAACTCAACTCCGAGCTTCGCCCCACACCTTGGGTCGCAAATCGCACAGACGTCAGCTCCACACCGGTCCGTTGGTGAAAGGGGTTTTGGAGCACGCTGGTGGAGGTCGCGCGTCCTACGTCAGTTTGCCGCGCCAGACGTCATCTCGGCGGCCAGGTCCGCATCAGCCAGACCACTGACGTTGCGTCAGCCTGCCCTGCAGCCGTCAGCTCGCGCCGATCGGCGTGACGTCATCCGTCGCTGTCGACGGTCCAGACGGCCTGGTCAATGTCCGACGCCGGCGGCCAAGGTCAGCCAAGGTCAGCTGCGTCGGCGACCGGCCGTGCCGGGTGACAGGAGAATTTTTACAAAGTGATTTGAGGGAGATTACGATTTTGGGACGATTCTCTCCAGTCAATCCCCATTTGCATTTTTAGCGTTTCAAACAATGAGGACATGGAGCAGCTCTCCTACCAATCAGTGGCGTAGACAAAAGGGACCAAAGAGGCCATGCCCCCCCCCCCCGCCCTGGAGGCCAAGAGGGCCCAGGCGTTGAGAGCGGGCCCCCCTGAGGCCGAAGGCGCCGATTGTTTAGATAGTGTTCGGCGCTTGCAGGACGCCTTAGGCCCTCCGAAATAGACAATTAATATAAGATTGAAATATTTTAAGCATTAAAAACGCTTACAATCCTAAAAACGAACTCCGAATATAAAAAAAGACTTCGTGTGCCATGAAGAGAGGTCCATGGTCTGGATGAGCGTTTAGGGCCTCTAATAGCTTGCAGGGGAGTTTACTGCTTGTCTGAGGAGGGCCCGCTGTCGGCCCATAAAAAGGGCCCCTGTCGGCCTTTGAACAGGGCCTATTTTCGGTCTGTAAGATGGCCCTTGACCCTGCCTGCAGAGGCCGGAAGGAGCCCTTCATGGGCGGATAAGAGCCCTCTACAAATGGCCAGTGTCCCCCTCTCTCCTACAGGCCAGCAGAAGGCCCTAAAAGTGTATTCAGGAGCCCCTGCTTGTCTGTAAAGACGACTCTGCCGACCTGTCAGGAACATCCGCCAGGTCGGCAGGAACGACTTAAAGGCAATCAGAGACCCCTTTCACTACAGCGGGCCCCCTTCACAAGCCGACAGTGATTTTAACCACATGGAGCCCCACTGATGATGAGGGCCAGGCGCAGATCCGAAGGGGAGCGATGGGGGCGATGGTCCCCTTCCCCTGATGTCTGAGAAGGGGATCCTCCCAGACTCGAAAGAGCCCGAAGGGGCCCGCATGAGCTTCACGGGGTCCATGTATGAATCTGATGGCCTCTTGATGCAGTCTGGGAGGCCTCCAGGAAGGCTAGATGACCCCTGGGACGCACAGAGGATCCCTGAAGCTCCCAAAGGGTCCCTGTTGTGACCTGAGACAACAGGGCCTAAACACGGCAGAGTGCCGCTGACACCGCCAGCAGGGTCAAAAGGCCCCTGCGATGGCCAAGATGAGGACTAATTCCCTTGGACGGCATAGCGGCCCCTGAAATGTCATGAAGGCCTCGAATGGATTTCACGGGTCTGTGTGAAAAGCTGACGGTTCCTGATGCAGTCAGAGGACCTCCGGGAGGATTGATGAGACCCTGAGGCGGTAAGATGGCCCTGAGATGGGTAGAGGGCCCATGAAACTCTCCAAAGGCCCCTGGGACTGCGAGAGGGGCTCCAACACGGCAAAGGGTTCATGAGACCGCTAAAAGTGCCAGAGGAGGCCCCTGAGACGCCAAGAACTTAACAGAGTGCCCAGCACTGCAAAAAGACTCTGGCCAGCCAGAGGGACCTCCTGAACGAGGATTCATTGGTGATCTTCTCAGCCTCGAGAGGGGTCCCAAATGGGTTACACTGGCCTTTTTGAAAACCTGGGGTTTTTGATACTGTCAGGGGACCTGGGAGGGTCAGGTGGTTTCTACGACGGCAAGATGGGCCCGTGCACCGCAGATGACCCCTGAGACCGCCAATGAGACCCTGCTACGGAGGGCGCCTGCGAGACAAAAACGATAAAAGGGTCTCTAAGATGGTATGGGAGCCCTGAACGGTCAGAAGGCCCCCAACTGTGTTAGGCGGGCTCCTGACACGGGAAAGGTCCTCCTGAGACTGCCAGTGAGGTCACTGAAGCGTCAACAAAGGCCCCTGTTACGGCTAGAGGGACCCAAAGACTGCCAGTGACACCCCATGTAACAGAAGATGATCCCTGACACACCTTTGGGGACAACTGGAGACGTTCCGAGGGTCCATGATACTGCACAGGAACCCTGAAGTTGTCGAAAGTTTCTTTTTTGTAGCCGCCACAGGGCCCCTGAGACGGCAACAATGTTCTCCACAGACGACAAGAGGGGCACGGAAGACAACAGGGGGCCCCGTGAAACTACTAAACCTTGGAATGTCCAGAAGCTCCTGAAACGGCCAAAGGACTTAGAGGATTGCCAGAGGTATCTCTGTCACGGAAGAGAGAAAGAGGGGTTCATAGATTTGTTACTGCCTGAGAGCCCTTTAGACGGCAAAAATGTCTCAGGGACGACAGAAGGAACTCGAGATGGCTTAAGCGTCTCTGAAACTGCCAGATGGGCCTATGAAACTGTCTGAGGTGCCCATGAAACTGCCAACAGAGCGCCTCAGACGTCCCGACGGGTACGTGAAACTGTAAAAGGAACCAGAGACCACTAGCGGGCCCTGACACACAGACGGCCCGAGTCCACCAAAAGCGTCCCTGTAACTGCAAGAGGAAACCTAACCTAAACTGGGAAAAACGTCTCCAGAAACTGTGGGTGGGGGGGGGGGGTGGCAGACGGGCTCCTGAAGCAGATACAGATGCGACATTTGAGATGGAGGGAGGGACGGAGCCGCCTAAAATCTCGCTGTTTTTCTCATATTTCGCCGACTTTGTACGAAAATATAATTCAAAATTTCCTGAAGTAATGCGAATCGCTTCAATTTTTCCGGTTGCTTTGTGGCTAAAAAACGCAGCATAGCATCAAACATTTCAGAGAATAAATTGGCGAGGACATCTTTTCTGATTTGGCAAAGATATGACTCATATTGGTATGGAACGAAAGTCATCGTTTTGTGAGCGAGTATCGAAGGCTTTGTCCCAAAAGTTGGGTTTCGCACAGAGGCCATGAGAGTAACGTTCCCTTAACGTACCTTCACAACGTTTACAGGACGTTTAATCACAACAGCAGGACAGCTTTGTAACCTAACAACGTTCACAACGTTGTCACGACGTCTTGGTAACGTAAAATTTTCAATTACCAAAATACAACTTTGTTGCAACGTTATAACGACGTCATGTGTTAGCTGGGAAGCAGATACAGATACGACATTTGAGATGGAGTGAGGGACGGAGCCGCCTAAAATCTCGCTGTTTTTCTCATGTTTTGGCAACTTTGTACGAAAACATAATGCAAGATTCCCTGAAGTATAGCGCATCGCTTCAATTTCTCCGGTTGCTTTATGTGGTAAAAAACGCAGAATAACGTCAAATATTTCCCCCTGGACTCACGCGTATCAACGTCTTTTTGATATTTGAAAAGCAAAAAACGGGGCAGGGGGACCAGCCAGGGGAGGCCCGTCGCTGACCATTCGCCCCGCCGGCTTGGCGACATCCTGAATCCGCCCCTAACGAGGACCACCATTGGTCACGAGGGCCCCTTGGTCCGACTCACCCCCATTCCCCCGGGGCGAAATCCTAGCTACGCCCCTACTACTGATCTGCGTTTTTCCAATGCCGCCGGATGGTGTCGGATATGCAGGAGCGGTGGGGGCACCTGATACCCGTGTCTCACTGGTTCGACGATTGGGCCGTTTACGTATAATAGCTCTCGACGATCTGGGCCTAATGCCAGCATGATGTGCCTTCTGATCGAACTTCGCACTGCTGTCACCGACGAAAATCTCGCGAAGCAATCGTGACCTTATCACAGGGGCATGCCTCCCAAGTCATCAGTCTCCCAAGTCATCTCATCGCCCCCACCCCCACATACACACAGACTGCGCATTAAGTAAAAAAATATTCTTATCTGCATGACAAAGAGCGTGCTCGCAGACCGCGCCCTCCACGAGGACCCCTGTACCCCGGCAAACCATTCCGGTCCCGATACCCCAACAGCCAGATCCCGCCCATAAATCGGTCGCCCTGATGGACACACATTTTCCAGACACGACAAACACAACGGCCAGTGGCGTGAATCCCGTGCCACGGACACGAAAACGTAAACAACAGAGCGGCCGCGGCCGCCGCCGCTGTCAGCTGGCGCGCCTGCCGCTCGTCAGCTGTCCAGAGCCGCCCGGGGGCAGGCAGGCGACGGACAGCAACCAGAACACGTGCACTTTGCAAACAGTGGCCGCTAATGGCGCATTGGTGACGGACACGGCGCACGGCGGACAACAGGTGAAGGTGAAGGCTCGGAACAGAGCGGGCAGGAATGTCCGTCTGTTGCACTGGCGGATCCAGGGAGCCATCTCGGCAAGGGCGGCGGAAGTGGTGGGGGGGGGGCAGGGGGGACAGTTGCCCTCTCCCATTGCGGTGGGTCTGGGCAAGACTGTGTTTCGGTCCCCCCATTTATGATCTTGGGGACCTCGTAAGAAATTGGATGGAAAAGAAAATGGGCATAAAAACGACGAACACGCTAAAAACGAAAAAAGAGGAAAATGTAACTATGCGGACAAGGAAGCAGGCACGTGGCGTGCGTGTTCTTTCAAGTCTCACTTTATTAGGGGCCTCAGCTTTCTTCCTGTATGGGCCTCGAACAGGTTGGACCCAAAACTGGCCAGAGACTGCGAACTTATAGTTTCTAAGGGACCTCGCGGAATGGACCCCGCTGGCCTACTGGCCTACCCCGACACACAGTTCGGACCCTGCTAGGAGGCCCGGCTTCCATCCAATAGAGGATCTCGTGTTAATTACACTGAAAATCCGTCCAGCGACCAGGACTCGGAATTTTCAGGGGCGTCAGAATTAACGAACAGCGGTGGCCTGCGCTGTACCGGGGTTCGAACCCTGCTAAGAGGTCCCGGCTTAGATCCGAAAGGGGCCTAGTACCGATTATCACTCGAAAACAAAACAGGGCCCGGGGACGTACAGTTTTTTTGAGCGGCCTCATAGAATGGACGCAGGGGGCCTTCGCTAAACCAGTCCGAGGGGGGTCCCAGCATCCGTCCGTAAGAGGGTCTTGCGCGAATTACGCTCAAAAGTGACCCAGATACCGGGAGCTTACAGCTTTTAACCCGCCCCCGACTGAGGGGCGGTTGACCGCCCCCTTCCGAGGTTTTTCTAGGGCTGCGAGAGAACGAACAAACAACGCCACGAAACCTCGTGTACCTTTTCCTTGATCATTTTTACACCTTGTGTCAAAGTTTTCACCTTAGGTCAAGTCAGGTGTCTGACCGAGGTCAGGTCAACAGATCTATATCCAAAAAAGTTTAGCGCCCTGTAACTTTTCCGCAAAACAAGATATTACAATAATACTTTCAGGGATTAGTGATCTTGATAGACGTAACAGATCTGCTATCTCGGATTTTTCGGAATTTTCTGGGTCATTGTCTTAAGGTCAAGCCCATTGTTAAGACATGTCGTCGTTTTTTCGAAAATTGACGGAATTTTTCATAACATTTTTAGTGTGGAGTGAAGCAGACATCTAGTTATCGGCAATGGGTAAAATATCAATGACTTCCAGCCATTGACCTGTGGTCAGGTCGCGGATAACTGTTGTGAGCCAAAATGCACCACCGTCAAAATTAACGATGAATTACTCCGAATGGATAGAAAATGGCAGAACTGGCTTGCACAGACGTAAGTAATACCAAGACCTTCAAATTTGTCAAAAAATGCATATTTTGGAAATAAACAGGCTCTGGCGATTAAAGCTCCGTCAGTTGTGTAGATTGGTAACCAATGAATTTTTTTCAAAATTTGGGCATCAGAAACCATCACAAGGACCACAAAGATCAATCAAGTTTACACGAAAAGGCTTATGCGCGAAAATAAAGGAACGCTAAAATTAGTTCCCGTTAATTTAGGGATTTTGAAATTTTGCTTTGCCCCCACGATGAAATACGACCCGCCGTCACTGCATCTCAGCCATCCCCCCAGCCGCGATAAGAACTCTCCCTTCGAAAAGACATGGCAATTACCACACAACCAGAGTTTGAAGTTACTGGGCACTCCGAACCAGCCTAGGTGGAAGACACAGGTGTCCTCCACCACTCCTCGCTCCCCTTGTCGCTGACCTACCATCCATACCCAGCAAAATCTGGTTTCCTCCCCCCACCGAGCCACTGGATCCGCCCCTGGTTTGTTAGTCCGGTGATGCATACCAGATTACGGGCGTGAATGGTCTTGAAGTTGGTAGGGCCACGGGGGCATTTTGGAGCGAGTTTTTGCTTGCATCACCGTACAGCTGATGCTAAATCCATCGGTCGATAATTGACAAGATTAACGGTAAAAAAACCGATGTCATTTTGGCCTTTGTACCAACTGCCATATGGCTTGAATCATGCACCAGACGAGTAATGGCGAACACGCGCAATCGTTCAGTTTTTGTACACGGCGCCATTTTGGGGCGTTTAATTAGGTCGTGACTGGTTGCAACTGCATCTGTTGCATCTGTTGCAACAGTCTGCTGTCTTGTCAATTACCCAGCACAATGACCTGAACCAGGACACCGTATTTGCCTTTTCAAAACAAACCATTATCGGCTGTGCCGGAATAACAGTAATACTGTTTGTCGGCAGAGCAGGCCTTTCAATAGCCAGGGTTCAAAAAGAAACCTTCACATCTAATGTTTAAATTGTGACGAGCTGGAAGTTCGGACACGCAGTAATCGTTTACAAACCGAACATGCACTGATCATGCCGCAGATATGACGAAATTTACTGAGTAATTCCAGCGTAGCCTGCACTTTTTATCGGAAAGCAGACTGATCGCGAAGCATCGCCAGCGCTCGCTTTTGATGCTCCGTCGGCACGTGAAGTGTAAATCACTTGGCGTCTCACGTTTCTGTTTACATTGTAGTACCGGTTGAGGCGAATTCCGCAATTCTGCCGTTCCGGCTTAGCGCTTGATGATGTCAACGTTGTGCTCCCTGTCCACGTTAATGAGACTGTGCTGTGACGTATTTCACCTGCTCAAAAGCTACTGGCATATCACCGCAAGATATTTGCTGCACATTTTATAAGAGAACGTCGCTTGCGCTGGATAGCACGCTCAGCCCCTCCAGACCAAACTGCCCTACGAGCGGGCCACTGCAGCAATGTCGAACTGCAGCCTGGTGACCGCTGGGTACCGCATGTTCCGTACGCTTCACGTAAACTTCCCGCAAAACAGCCGACAGCGACCCCAGACAGTCGTTAACCTATTCCAGCCCTGCGTCAGCAGACTGGCCGCTCAGTTGTGTGCTAGTGGCGCGCGCCGCTCTCTTAAGCCGTGGCTAGGCGTAGCGGAGTCCATCTGAAGCCTGCGGCGTCCCCGGAGGCAGGTCTGCGTACATCAGCGTTCCCCAGAGACGTCAGAACGCGTACCGGTTATCCGTTCTTCATCCCGTGTTACTCCCTTTTTCCGCACTGTCATCGAATACGTCACCAAGTCCGCTTTCTCATGCAATCTCTAGATATAGCGCGCGAGAGGGCAAACAGTTAGAGCTCATCAGATAGTTCAGCAATAGATTTGGAAGATGCAGCTGAAACGTCCAGCGATTATTTCGTTTTCTTTTTCAAACCAGGGGTCTGCGTCAGACGCGTGCAGGAAACAATCAACTTCATCAAAAGCCAATCGTCGGCAAAAGCTGAGCCTGAAGCACTTGACCACAGCCGTCCGAAATAAACACGAATACACAGCCGTGCACCCGTATCCTTATTTATTTCCCAGTAATGTAAACGGCGATAACAGCTGAGTATGACCACGACCAACTGATATTCGGGGGCCCAATTCCAGCACTTCGTGCCGGGCCGGGCCGCTCACTCTGCCGTACAGCGTCCCGTTCTTGTCGAGAAAAACAGGCCAAACTTCCAACGACCGACTGCATTGAGAGCACGCAGCCAAGACCGACAACACGGGTCAGAGACCCTCGGCGCAAAGTCCGACACAACTTCGTCATCAGCCTCCGCCTCCGCGCCGCAGACAGGACGAGCCTGTCGTGACCGCCTCCCGCCAGGTCAGGTCAGCCGCCGGCCGTCCTGGAACAGGCCCCGCCGGTCAGACTCCGCCCTCCGCCGCCGGCGCGGGCGCCGGCCAGCCGAGCTCAGACAAGTCGAATGTGACGCCCTCAGCGGTCAGGTCAGGTCGAGTTCGGTCATCAGCTCAGCACGGCAGCACTGGGCGCTCTCCCCGCCGCCTCGGCTCTCGCCCGTCCGGCAACAGCGCTTCGCCGAGTATATCAGACCCGGTCCAAACGCCCACCTGGTGTTCTGCGGCCGCCGGCCGCTGCCGAGGCTCTCAAGCTGCCGAAGCTCTCAAGCTCTCAGACAGCCGGACCAGGGCTCCGTCCTCGGTCTGCCGAGCTGCCGGCAGAGCGGCTGAGTCAACAGAGACGAGGACGCCGCCGGCGGCGGCGCGCAGGCCGACTCAGCGGGTTGCGTCATCAGCGGTCAGCGAATGTGAAAGAACCATCACGGCGAGCACCAAACAGGGAGACGAACGACCTCAGACGACGCCTGAACACGTCAGGGGGACGGTAGCAGTCAAAAACGCAGTGCCAGGCATCTGCAGTTCAGACAAGCCTACTCAGGCAAAACGCCCCTGTCGAAAAAGGTCATTTGTCGACGCCAGTTTCTCAGATTTCAACGCGAACAACTCACCTCAACGTTCGTCCTATCAGCGTCTCGGCGCTCGAGGAACTCCCTGCGAACAATCACGCAGCGTTAGCGGGCGGAGAGAGCAGGCCAGCTCAGCCTCTGACCGCGCCTCGGTCAGTGGTAGTGACAAAGGTGATCTCTCCCACGGGGAGTCGAGGCACAGGCTGCATCACGCCGGGAGCGGGCGGGCGACGACAAACATCCCGCGTCCTCACCTGGCCACGGCGACGACCGGGAACCTCAGTCCGCTCCCTGGGCGTTCGGACCGCGGCCACCTGGCGAGGATGGGAGGAAACACGATCAGCAGGCTGCGGCACGTCCGGATGCCGCGAGCACGTGCGGCCGAAATCAGCCACTCGTCTTCCACACGCGGCTTCGGACAGCGGATCTGTTGTCATCACGGAGTCGCAGCAGAGACCACCGGGTGAAAACGAGCACTCGTTCTTACCGGCCGCGGAGGCGACGGACTCTGGAAACGTCGGTCCGGGCCCAGACGGCTGAAGCTGAGAGGAGACTTCAAGAGACGTGTACCGAAACACCGGTTGGAACGCCTGACGAACAGTCTACTGGCGGCAACCTGAAACGAGGGTCCCGCCGTCACGTCAAACGCTCGGACGGAAGTCGCTGGCGAGCAGACATGAGACAGACATCAAGACTTCTGCCAAAACTAGGATTTATCATCACACACACAAAAACTGCCACGTATTACCCAAACCACAGCCGTAACGCGTTTGCCGACCCAGCGTCCAACAAGTCAAGCGAACTAATCATACTGCAGTCGACACGCTACAAAGCGCATCAAGAAACTGTGGCTCGCATGGTCTTTCTCCGTGGTCACCGTGACCGGGTCACTGCACGAAGACACTGGAGAATGCGTACCGTCCGCCCACACCGGACACCGGTCCGGGGACAGAACTGCTGTGCGATGCTGTGGCGCAGGACCATACTGCATGGAATACAGCTCCGGGGCCACCGCGCGGACCGGCGAAGGGCGGTCCGCGCACATCGAGAACGCGCACATACGACCACCGAAACGAACAAGGCCTCATCTCCACTCACCTGTCGGCGGAGGCCGAGGCGGCGGCGACGTGAGGAGCACCTGCGGAAGAGGTCACAGTGAGAGGCACGCCAGCGGCAGCGGCGGCGGCCCTGCCGGCCGTCAGCCGTCAGATGGCCTATTGCACCTCAGCACGGCACACTCAGAACAGGTCTGTGATCAAGGACATTCATCACTTCAGGTGGGCGGCACACGGCCAACCGCGCGTCCTTCTCCCGCTCCTCACCGTACCTGCCGGAGCGTGGCAGTGGCGGCGGCGGCGTCTCGGGCAGAACCTCCGGCTCCACGCCGCCTGAGGGCAGCAGTCACGTGACGTCAGGGACGATCCAGCGCGCGGGGGCCGGGGCCGGCGGCCGCCGCCGTCAGATGGCCGTTCAGGTGGTCCGCACAGCAGTCTCAGCACAGGTCTGTGATAGAGAACAATCATCACGATCCGCGGCGCCGCCCCGCCGTCTCCCGCGTCACCCAACGCCGGGGGAGAGCTCACCTGTGGCCGGGTCCTCTGGTCCGGCTCGGCAGCGCGGCTCCGGGACCGGCCCTGGCGGGGGGAGAGGGGCGTCAGTGCGGTGCGGCGGACGGGGTCGGCCCAGCCGGGGACAGCTCAGTCAGACGTGCCGGGCCGTCAGCGGCGCGGGGCCTCAGGTGGAAACCGCGAATGTTTCGGAGCAGAGCTTCATCACGTGAACGTCGCGCGGGGGGTAGCACGGCGACGGGACAGCGCGGCACTCACCGGAGGCTGCGGCACGGGCCGACGACAGGCTGAGACACGGCGACGGCCTGAAAAAAAACAACACCCGCTTTTCAATACACGTACCACACCATCCAGGGCAACGTATTATGAGACTCCCTGCAAGTGGGAAAACGACACAAAACCATGAGCGAAAAACAACAGTTTTATGATGAATATCTTTAGCTCCTCTACGTGTTCCAACTAGCGCCATCAGCAATAAAAACCAAAATAAAGAACAAGGGAGAACGAAATGCATTCCCCCTCTCTCTCGCGGCTGGTCTCTGGTTTCGAACGCATCCCCACCAGGGGGGCGGCCTGTCTGGAGCCGTCAGTCCCGCCCTGGCCAGCCGGCCGGCGGGGAGGTTGGGCGCCACGGTCGCTGTGCCAGCGCGCCTGGTCGGCCGGGCCCGGACGTCGCCCGGCCGTGGTTTGGCAGCTGGCGGAACGTCGCTTCAAGGTCCGCGTCCTCACCCGTGTTCCAACGTCACTACGACGCTGGGCTGACCTCTCCTCAAGTCTTCAGCCGGGCATCCTTTCTAGGTTCTCGGTGCTGGTAGAGCCCCTGTTCCAGGTTTTCCGCGCTAGATGCGCCTTCGTTTCTTTCCAGTGCTGGAAGCAGACACGAACAGTCAGAAGGGGCGACGGACCCGCCATCAGGGCGAGTATGCAGGCAATAATCAGTGATTAGAGGTGTCTCCAGTACGGTCAGGAAATGGATCCGATGTTGTCATCAGGCAAGACTGAGAACCAGTCGCAGCAGCGCACAAGCGACGGCGTACGGCGCCCACAAGGCACCACGAAACGACTCCGCATGACACCTATCTCACCTTCATCTTCAGCAGACGGGTCGGCGATGGTCACGCCAGACGTCATCTCTATCATCATCAGCAGCAACAGCAGTAGCGGCGGCCGTCCACCCAGACGTCACCTTCATCATTAACAGCGACAGCAACAGCAGCAACAGCGGCAGAGGCGCGACGGCCGGCAGCTCACCTGCGGACGGACGGGCGGCCGCCGGGGCGGTCGGTCAGCGCCTGACCTGGGACGGCGCTCGGCCGGCGGCAGGCCGGTCGGGTCAGATAAGATCAAAGCTTCTCGCTCGATCAGCGGGCGGCGCCAGGCCGGCCGGGCGCGGAGCCGGCGGCCGGCGGGCCGGCCCTCATACTCGGCCTTTGTCGTCATCCCCGGCGGCGGCCGACCCGCCCGCCGTCTGCGGACGTCGCCGGCGGCTCCACAACACCCGCATCCGGATCGCGGTACGGCGCGACAAACTACTCTCACCGCCGGTAAGCCTCTCAACTTTAAACGTCACCACGGCGCGGGGCCGCCCGTGGCGCGACTCTCACCTGGGAGACGGCAGACACCTCCGAACGGCGCCCGCAGCCGAGGCCGAGCCAGCCGCCGCCGCCGACGGTCTGCAAAAACAGTGACAGTCTGAGCCCGGACCCACGGCGGACGGCCAACGACGGCCTGAACATAACCGATGCGGAGGCGTGGTGTAGTGGTACCACACTCGCCTTGTGGTGCCCGGTTCGAGTCCGGGTAATACAGACTTTTCACCGTCCCCCAAACAACTGGTGTAAGACGTCGCGCCGCGAAACGACACTGGCAGTCAAGAGCGTCGATAAATAATCGAATGCACGCCAATGAAGACAACCAGCTTTCGTCTCGCGTGGCGACTTCTCGCCCGCACGAGCGCACCACGGCCGCGCGTCGACCAAGCGGTGTGCGGCCCGCGTCTGACTGGCGCGCGACCGGCCGGCGCGCCAGACGACGCCGCCCGGCGATCTCCCAGGGTATTCATCCGACCGGCCACGGTCGGCCGGCCGGGAAATTGGCCCTGGTCGGCGGCCACGTCCGGCACTACTGCTGAGCGCTCACCTCAGACGCCGGGAGCCCGGAACTACGCGGTCGTGTGCATGAAGTACGAGCGCCGGACGGTCTTGGCGGCTCTTCTCCGCGATCACCTGCAACACAGGCGCGAGATGCACCGGTGAAAAGCCGTCGGTCGCCGACACGCACTCGAGGTGATGACCGACGATCAATGTCAGCGCCGATACACGGCGCATGTGCGAGCCAACAGGCCGCCGCGGCGCGACCGCGCGGTGTCCGGAAGTCTTAGTTCTGCGAGTCCACCGTCTGGAGACCAGAGTGGAACAGTCCGGCGCCCGGGGGCGTCTCTGTGCCAGAGCTTGGGCCCCGACCGGCCAGGTGGCGGCCGGACGGGAATTTGACGGACTCTGGGCTGCGGCAGCTCGCCACCGCACAGCGCTTCACGAAGATTGAAGCGACGAGGCTTTCGTCGGCGACTTACTGCCGCTGAATGTACATGAAAATAACGGCGACGCGGCACTAGACAACGGCTGAACCTATAGCACGAAAAATAACGAGGCAGCGACGAGACGCGTAACCGGTCCACGGAAGCCAGCCACCGGCAAATAAAACCTGAGGTCACAGATACATAAAACTAAGTTTTCATGGAAATAAAAATACGTGAAAACCCTAATATGCATCACTGTATGGCAACTCAAGCCGGACAGCACGACGACGGCAGACCGAGACAGGGCTGCGGCGGCCGCTCGACGCACAAGGCATCAGCCCACACAACACGGTGACGCCTCTCGCCCGAACAGCAGCCGGCCACTCCACGGCCACGAAACCACGCAGCACCGGGGCGACGCACCACTCGGACACGAGCCGAGACGCGGCAACGCAGGCGCGGCCGCCGAAATTCGCTGACGTACCGAGCCCCGCTCCCGTGTCCACGCTTCGCTGACCTCTAGCGGTCACCGCGGCACGTCCTGCAGTCCTGGAACAATGGACAACGTGTTAAGACCGAGCACTGGCCATCGCGTCCAATCTCAGAAAACACGCGTCAGATAAAAGCAGCCATGGAAATGGTTTCACGCGCGATCAAACGGTAATTCCATTGTTTCATCATTTGGAACGGCGCGCACCGGGCGGTCGCCGCGACCGCCACACTGACCTCCAGCCGACAAACGCCCGGTGACGGCGGCGGAGACGGCAGAACGGCCGGCGGAACCTGTCGACAGAAGAGATATTGGCGTCAGAAGGGGAACGGCCGCGCCGCCCGGACAGCGCAGACGGCAGGGCATCAGACGAGTGGAAACTGTCGTCATCCGACCGTCAAGAGTAGCAAATACAACTCTCAACATCACGCAGATGAGGTGGCAGAGGCACGTCCGCACTCTGCCGGGATTCATTTCAGTCTAGCACAGCACAAGATTCCGCACCAGGTGAAAGGAGGCCACCCTGTGGAAGCCTGGTCGACTCACCTAGGTGTTTCCTGCGGAATTCCGGAAAACAGGTCGTAAGCCCTGAGAACACAGACAGACACACTATCACAATCTGGCAACACATCAGCTCCATGCTGTGCTACCCGCTAGTAAAGAAATTCCTTCTTAAAGATGGCACATGCCGTACAAGGCAAAGCGCACAATTATCTATTTAGGCATGACAAAGATGGACTGAATTACGGACACCACAGGACCCAATGGAAAATTGCAAGCAACATGTAAGTTAACATTTGAACATAATGCAATAACGGAAGTTCGATACGAAATGACATTCGGACCAGACGTTTAAACACTGCATGATAATGTGGCTCGCATGGTCTTTCTCCGTGGTCACCGTGACCGGGTCACTGCACGAAGACACTGGAGAATGCGTACCATCCGCCCACACCGGACACGGGTCCGGGGACAGAACTGCTGTGCGATGCTGTGGCGCAGGACCATACTGCATGGAATACAGCTCCGGGGCCACCGCGCGGACCGGCGAAGGGCGGTCCGCGCACATCGAGAGCGTCCACAACCGTACACCTCGCCAGGTCTCCTTACCGTTTGATTGGAAACGGTCGACGGGACCAGGTCCGGGCAGACGGGATGACCGTCGCACCTGAGGAACACAGACGAACGGTCACAACACGACGGACGAGCGACAGCACGCGCGCCAATCGACACCGGGATCAGCGTTAAAACCATTCAGTCAGATCCGATCAGACTGGGGCGGTATGACGTGTCATCACGGAAGCTTTCCGCCGGCGCACGCCGAAGCACGCCAAACATACGGAACGAGAAAACACGACAGCCGCGACACCCGTGGGCGGTCGGTGGGCTCCGCGCGCTGCCGTCCGCCGGCGTCTCCAGAACGGCATCGGAGAGACGTGAACAGGCGCTCACCTTGCGTGGCCGCCGCGGCGCAGCTCCAGCCCAGTCCTGCCGTTCCGCGTCCGACCCTGAAACCAGGCGACACCGTCAGCGCCCGCTACCGCTAGACCCGTCCGAGGCGAGGGAGCCGGGGGGGGGGGGGAAGGATTGTGGCCGTCATCACTTTGGCGGCGCCGCAAGGCCGGCGGGCGCCACCAAGCAAGAGACGGCCCGCTGGCTGTTCCCGTCCTTAGCATGCTGGCCGGGTCACGACGCCACCGCGGCCAGCCGGCTTAATAGTACGGGGTGAGGGGGGCCGCGGTGCCAGACACTGCACACTGGTACAAGACGCACACCAGTACCCCAAGGCGCAAATTGACAACCTGCTCTACTAACTGAAAACAAAATGCTAGTCAGGCGACTGAGCTGCCAAGCGGTCACCTATGAGGCTCCGGTAGAAACCGAGAGTGCTGAGCAATGGATTTCATCACGCACACGATATGGACCAGCACCGGCCCCCATCCACTTACCGTCTGGTGGACAACGTCCTGGGTAGTGACGCCACCACATCGAGCGCCGGGACGGCACCTGGTGAAGAGAAACGGCACGCCGGTCAGCAACGTCTCCAACCACGGCGCCGCACACTGGTCCTCGGAGGGATCAGACGCGCCACGCCGTCACTGACATGTCTCCGGTGGAAACCGCGAATGTTTTGCAGCAGATTTCATCATTCAAGACATTGGCTTCAGTGACAAATCTACCGGGGCGCAATGACCCGTTTGATGTCATTAACGACGGCCGTGACACCTACCGCGAAACGCCTGCCATCAGCAGCGGAGGCGTCGTCACGTAGCCTGCCCACCGACGCGGTTCCCTGCGGACAGATGGCCCAGTCAGGCCCTGCTCCTCCCGACACCAGATCGGCCCAGCTCCGCACGTCATCAGACAAGAGTGTGTCAGAAAGTCAGAAGTCACCACGGGCTGCCTCTGTGGAGCTATGGATCATCAGCGATACGCAGCCAATCGTCAGCCACAGCTCGGCGACCACTCACCTGGTCAGCGCCGAGGCAGACACCCCTCCTTCAGCTGGCCGGCAGCTGGACGGTCCTCTCCGGGCTGGAACAGGCGCAGACGGCGGAACCGGTGAGACGGACGCGCGGCGACACGCACGGGCCTCGCGAGCGGGGACACCGGTCTCAGTCGTGGGGTATGCTGTCGTCACTCAGCAGTCAAGAGTAGCAAATACAGTCAACATCATTGCGTGACTGCCGGAAGCCCAACACGCAACATGTGGGAAAACACACCTGCTCAAGTCGGCAGCCGACCGTGCCGCGGCGAACTTCATCGCTCCCCCTGAAAAAAAAAGAACGGCGAAGTGTCAACAACGTCACGACGCAGAAAAACCCCGCTCAGTGCCTCACGCGTGTCAGAATAAAAGCAGCCATGGAAACTGTTTCATGCGTTTCAAACGGTAATTCCGTGTTTCATCAGTCTGCCGTGGCTGGAGGGTCCGCCCAACGCCGGTCCGACGCTCACCTGGTGTCGGGCGGGGTCTCTGGCGGTTCCGGGGACAGCGGCTCCCCGTCAGGCCGCCTCAGACCTGTCACAGAGGACGTCCGTCAGAGGACCGACAACCGGCGACCGGGCCGACCGCGCCCGGCCAGGGTCAGAGAGAACCAGTCAGTCACCAGACCGCCAGTCTGGGGCGGTATAATGGTCATCACGATGCTTAGACCAGAATACATACCAGTCTGGGGAAGCATAACTATGTATCATCACCACGTATGTCTCAGAATAGCACATCACTTGCACACAATCAAGCCATTTGCACACAATCAGTCCAACACAATAAGCCACTTCTGTGCTTGGCCCACGGCACACTACTCAGTGACGTATGCATAGCCTGGGGTGGCATAATCCCGTCACCGAGGTTCAAATCTGATCTTAGCCAGCCTGCTCAACATCAGCCGCAAGCTACCGAAGACAGCATCATTACCAGTTTATGGCCGACGCAGCCTGTCAACCACTCACGACAAATGACCATTTGTTTTCAGCACTCACCATGTCCATCTGGTCCGGAAAACCAACACGATCTGACGACTGCCGCTCCCCGGCGGTGGCGGTGCCCGCCAGCGACCTACAGCGGGGACACAGAGTCAGTCCAAGAACCAAGCGGACAAGTTCGCAGTACCGCGCTGGCGTCAGATGGCCGTTCTAGAGATTCTAACACGGTGCTTCAGAACAGGTCTGTGAGTGAACAATCATCACGGACCGCGTGTCGCACGAACGTCTGCCGGCCTCTCGACGCCACTCACCGTCTGGCGGAGACGTGGCGTCCGACAACGTGTCGGCGCAGGTCACACCTGAGCTCTGAGGAGACAGAAACCGCTCGTCAGACAAGGGATTCACGCCCGGGACGTCAGCGACTCTGCGCTTAAGATCAGACGCGCCACGCCGTCACTGACATGTCTCCGGTGGAAACCGCGAATGTTTTGCGGCAGATTTCATCACAAATAATATCGACGTCGATGCTGACATCGGACAACCGTCCGCTGTAACGGTGCTATGCGCGGAAGGCACGCAGCACTAGAACACCCACCTGTTAAGACGCCGAACAGGAGTTTTTGAGAGCTGGGACGCCTGAAAGTGAACCGGCGGATCAGAAAAATGAAGCCCCTGACTTACACCATGGCCACTGCACATATCCTAGTTCCTAACTGATAACCAGTGCCTCAGGAGACTGCTGTGACATTCCACCAAAACCAGAGCAAATTAATGGTACGATTGACTGTGGCTCGCATGGTCTTTCTCCGTGGTCACCGTGACCGGGTCACTGCACGAAGACACTGGAGAATGCGTACCATCCGCCCACACCGGACACCGGTCCGGGGACAGAACTGCTGTGCGATGCTGTGGCGCAGGACCATACTGCATGGAATACAGCTCCGGGGCCACCGCGCAGACCGGCGAAGGGCAGTCCGCGCACATCGAGAACTACATACAGGAGTTTTAAATGTGAATCTTAACACCATTCAGATTGTATGGCAGAACCACAACTAACCAAATCTTTGACGGTTATGCTCAAACAATATCTTCAAGGGCGACCAACGTCGTTCTGGCTGCCAAAATAAATAAGTGAGGTGGGGAAGGGGGGGAGGGGCCACTGCTGGTTAATTGCAACAACAACACTCCTTGTGAGTTGCAAAACCAAAAAAAGTGCCTGATCATGAATTTTAAATACCAATGAATTTAGTTCCCTACATGCAGCTGCAATGTGGCCACTTGATATATTTTGCTGCCTTGCAGATCACGTCAGTAAGCAGCTAGTCTGATGCACCCAGATTTCTTGCACATTTGGACATGGTCAGAACGCCCCAGCAGACTGATGTGACCACTGCACTAAACCCACATCTCAGTAGCCAATGTCTTCTTTGCATACTATTTTTGGTTCTTTTTTGTGGTATTCCATTTTCTAATATTCCTGCATGCAACAGGACTAAATTAAAAAATAAAATCACACACATGGACACTAACCTCTGCATTGCTGAAAATCCTGGTCAGCTCAAGGCAAGATGTCCACTCTGCAAATCAACAGTCAATTAGTCTTTGTGAAAAATGATATCTGGACACAAAAAAACTGCAGCATTCAGAAATCATGTTTGTCTTCACCATTATTCAGACATCGACAGGAAAACATCACAACAATCCATGCAACAGGAACCTTATTGGGAATAAAAATCAGACAGCTTACCTTCCTCAGCTCACTTCTGAATTGCAGGCTAGCTCTTCAGAACCTGGAAAAAGCTGTCCTTAGTACTGATTTAAAACAGTAAAACTGTTTAGTAACTGAGCAGAGTTCAGCAAATGGGTTGTAATCAATGAGATTGCATATACTATCTAGCAAACATCATCACCCACTGGGCAGAAATGAAGAAAGTATGAAAATCACTGACCTGAAGGCATGTCCTGCTTTCTCCCACAGGTAGTCACCAAAAACCTGTTGACAATCCAGCATTATTTCAAAACATCCTTAAGCAATTCAGTTTGTAACATTGGTATGATCAGAAATGGTTAAGTAGCATCAGAACTGATAGTTCAGAAAGACCAATCTACTCATCACAAAATTTATCATGCAAGTAATATAATTAGCAATGCTCAAAGAAGTTATCTCACCTTTGAGGTTTCAGAGGCATTTTGTATTTTCTCTTGCAAGTTCCCCACAGCAATCCTGAAATGGAATTGCAATGTTAAAGACAAGACAGACTAGATGCACAAAACAACTTCACAACATTCTCAGATGTGTTATGGTGTTTTCAGAATGTTCAAAGAGATTCCCACAGATTTTCATCATTGTGAAAGATTCTTCAAAAACCATTTTGTGATATCACATACCTCTGAATGTGAAGCCTAGCAAATCCTGGACACAGTGATCTGAAAACAAATAAAACATCAGAACACACAATAAAAATACTCACTCTTACAACAATGGCATGTCAGTTCTACTATCAAAATGCGCCAATGACAACCTGAGGATGTCTCCACAAGTAAATGTATCATCCTGAAACACCAACCATCTGAGCATAGCAGCACCCAACATGTCTTACTAATGCAGTGTGTTTAATGCACATTATCTTCATTCACTTGCTTTCTGCAGCATGAACATCTTTCTTCCTGGAAAGCAAAAGAAACATTAATAAAGGAGGCTGGAGGTACCACCAGCCCAAGACAGTCATGGGTGCATCAGTTAATGCTATCAAGCCTTTTCAGCAGTAGCTTCAGAAGAGGTGTCAGAAAGACATCATATCCAGTGATGAGCACACAACCCTCCACACCACACAATGCAAAAAAGCCAACACATACCTGATTATGTTGCACTGGTCTGACATGAAACCTGAAACAATACAAACATTTTAATGGATGTGCTGCAGAAAAACCAGCAAATCAGGCATTTTCCCAATGTTCAGTTAAGAGGTATCATCACAGTAATGCAGTGACTCTAATCGGACATCATAACACCTGTAACATTCATAAAAGAAAAAGCTGATGTCATACCTAACACAAACAACTGGTGGTGGTCCCTTCCAGAAGAAGCCTGAAAATAATGGGGCCATTTAATCTTTAACTTTATAGCTCCCATTACATAACTAAACTTACTTCACAGGCCCATCACACACAAATAAGCAGACAAAGCTAGACTATTTGAGCATGAATATAACAAAACCTATATATTACAGCCTTACACAGAACTGGCCACTCAGAAGTCCTAATGGCATTAACCAAGCAATAAAAACATTGACCTCACTTCAAACAAACCCATGCAATCTTTAGCAGATTGATACCACAAACTTTGATTTGCCAAATGTAAATGGCAGGATGCATGAGTAATGGTTGAACAAGCCTTGCACTTCTTATTACTCTAGAGATCCACATAGATGCCTAACCTAACTGGCACTGAAAAATGCACAATGAAAGGGTAGCCCAGCTGAAAGTATCTGATGCATTACCAATGCCACAACTTCCCCAAAAGAACCCTTAGATGCAATCCATTCACAGGCCACCTCCACAACCAGCACAAGTACAGACCACAGAATATCTTGGCAAGACAGATCAGCTGGAACCTGAGAAGGTTAGGCAATTCATGATTGTTGTGAAATATAACATCCAAAAATACCTCCACAAAAATGCAACTCCAGAAATTTAAAATGGGATACAGCAACTCTGCAACAGTTTGCAGGAAAAAGACTGATGCAAGTCCAGAAATCTCAAATGGGAGACAGCAACACTGGAACAGTTTGCAGGGGACAGATATGGAGTGAAAAAGTTTGTAGAGAAAGGTTTGCAGCTGAAAGTTCATCAACATAAAGTTCACAATAGTCAAGGTTTGCATTTGAATGGGTATGTTGTAGTTCTGTGCTATTTCAAACTTGTCAACTGCTATTTTTCAGCATCCTTTTCAGTGACATTCTATTTCACACTCTGAATTGCAGTATTTATCAGTTGGCATTGATCTTTTGAAGAGATGCTTCATACTTTGCACTCTTGCTAGTTGCAGAAACAGCAGGTGACTGGACCATGTCAAGAGGATGTTTTTGGGAAATAGTGGTGTTGATAAGGCACATACTATTTTAGACCAGGCTATATTTTCACCATGCATCTATGGATACCAATGTGGCAAGGCAACTACATGGATTCCAGGCATTATGAGAAGTGGAAAGCCTGCTGAAACACCAATGCATGCCAAATGGAGATCTATTATAAACTGCCTCCAAATAGGCCAAAACCTCCCCTCATTCACTCACAATACACATTAGTACACCTGATGCTTTGAGAACCCTAGAAGTTTGAGGCAAAACTATCCTGTCATATCTTACTTAACATCATTATATTGCAACAAAAAGCTCCGCCTTCCCATAAAACCATGAAAATTTACCCAAAACCAAATCATGAAGGTAACGGTGCAATCATGCTTCCTGTAGTCCCGGAATTTCCCGCCACCCACTTTCAAATATTCCTCCCCGGTAACAACTGAGCAAGAAGGGAGCAAGACCTATAGGACTCCCGGATTTACCTTTCAATGGATTTGCTGGTGACTTCAACAAATGGCGGCGCTTCGGAAATCTCCGCAAGCCAGCCCGCCCACGTGCGCACCACGCCGCCAACCGGTGAAATGAGGACGATTGCGGCGGACGCCGCACCGCCAGGGCCCACAGACGCCCCTCCCTATTGGCCGACCGCCATAGAGCGGATGTGACGTCATGTCATGTGGAACGGAAGGCAGCTAAATCGGCAGCCATGCCACGGCGCGCCGGGAGGAGTGGTTTCCGTGAAGAGCGGGGGAAATGCTTTCATAATTAACGGAAAGGGGGACGAGCTCTTGGGGAAAGACTGGTTTAGAACATTTCCAGTGAGCCACTTCGCAAAACGGAGGGTATCTGTCACAACTGAAATACCAACCAGGGGTGTCAATTTGTATTTTGAGAGGGCCCCGGCCCAGCCAATCTTGCTTCGGGCCCACCCAATATTTTCGCCGGTTTTAAAGGCAAATGAGTAATCATAACGAAAAGAATGACCGCAATACAGAGCAGATAGCTGGAAAATAAAGAATTGTCTAAAGCGATGCACCTATATAATTCTATGTTGTATCTATATATGCCTATACCCATGAAAATACATGCATTTTTATTCGACATATGGTAACCAAACAACTTATAGATTTTCGTCGGGCAAACTTAAGTGGGCTAAATCCGTTGAGCAACCCACATCTGGGGGGTTAGGTTGTCGGGTCCTTCGCTCGCCCCCCCCCCCGATCATTTAGAGAACTCGACGCACGTGCCTCTAACAAAACCTCCATTTGTCAACTTGTGGTTGAACTCGTGCTAGAAGTAAACAGCGGTGTCAATTTGTATTCTTTTGAGAGGGCCCCCCCCATTTTGATATGGGCCCCCTAAGTTGGTTAGGCCCCCGATATTTTCTGCCGTTTTTTTAAGAGAAATGGACAATAATAACAAAGAATGGCCACAAGAGATAAGAGACAGGCAGAAGGTACGGAATAATGGATTAAGTAATGTATCCATCTTTTTACCTTATACATGTGAATATACATATATATATATATATATATATATATATATATATATATATATATATACATATATACACACACATATATGATTATAAACCTATATACATGGGGATATATGAATTGTATTCGAAAAATAATAGTAAGCGTATAAAATGCGGATGATCAAAATAAAGTGGGTTAAATCCATTCAGAAACCCACATTTGGGGGGAAGTTTGGTTGTCGAGCTTCGCCCTCCCCAATCATTTACCGAAAGCGACACCCCTTCAAGTATACGTTGGCGAGATTCCAAACATGTTCAAATTTCGAGGCAACCCTTACATTTTAGGCCTCACAGACAACGTAAAAATCGACGTGGTGGGGAGGACGAACGTCAAGCATTCAAGCATTAAAACTGTCTCATAGCTGCCGTTTTTGACCTCGTCACTTAGCAGCGCTGCATCCACCAAACGCAGTGCAGAGCATCTTAAGTCCAGTCATGAAAAAACCCGTGCAACTTACAGGAGCCGATGGCACACCGTCACCGCAAAGGAGTGACAGCATCACGAGTTCAGAACTGGCGGGACAAACGACATTTTAGAGTTTTCTTCCTTTGCAATGCCGATGGAAGTTTGTTTTTCTCAGCTAGGAAGCAGTTGCCTCCGGTGCTTCCCTTCCGTGACGCCGCCACTGCGGCACAGCAGACTGACTCCGGCGCGCGGCCGCCGGGACTGCCGCGGTGAGGCCGGCTCCTGGTGCCCTGTCGAGGTCGGCAGCGCCGTGCCGACCCCCGACACCGGTCAGACGCCTGATCTCGGCACGTCTGCGGCGCGCCGCCCCCGACTCTGCCGGCACCGCTCGCTCGGGCCGGTCCCGGCCACACCCGGCCATTCTCGATATGAGCCTCCCGCAGCCGGGCAGCGGGGCCGGCCGACCATTACACACCTGAACACGCGGCCGCCGGCGGAGCAGAGGGTACCCTCCAGACGGGGCCTGCTCGCGGCCTGCCTGCCCGCTCTGGACGCCACCTGTCGGTCAGAGGCGGACCGGACAGCGGGCCGGCCACCGTCCAGCCGGCGCAGCAGGAGCAGTTCTTCATGGAGCGGCGCCGATATAGCAGCGGCCGCCGCTGTTACGTAGCGATCGACGGCAAGGCGCCCCACCATCACAGACGGGACTTCGTTTTTTTTTTTTTTTTTTAAGGGGCGCCGTCCACAATAATTTAGGATTCTCGAAATTAGCTCTATGGTGGTGCAAGGAAACAAAGGCCTAAGAAACATCAAAATCCGTCAAAATTAACACCTGGAACCGAACAATCATTTTTGCAAGGCTCCGCCCCTGCCCGCCGACAGTAGCATGGGCGTTGGGAAGCGGTGGCGCCTCCGGAAGATTTATACGAACACTTTTCTGACAGCGCCACACGCTTGGCGTGAAAAAAAAACCTGAAAGGAGGCCGGTCCGACGGCAGGACCAAGCGCCAAAGAAACGGGCAGACGGGGCGCACAGGACGCAGAGGCGCTAGTGGCACACGCGTGCATTGTTCGTGGACAGAGGTCCAAACGAAGAATCTCAGAGATGGCAGGATATCTCTGAGAAGGCTGGTTATAGCCCAGGTTCGAAAACGCGCTGGTTTTTCACCAAACGCTGTTATCGCGAAACGTTACGCACCAGCAAGCATCTCTAACGCAAACCACGTGTTCAAACAGGCAAAACCGTCGGCTGGTTAGCTGCGCTCCGAGCTTTCGGTGTGCAAAGCAGCTCACGAGACAGCCTCTCGCCATCCTGACTCCGCGGCCCGGCCGGCCCGGCAGTACAGCGGGGCGTGAGCCGCTCTCGTCCGGCCCGCGCTACCGCGGCCAACAGAGCGGCCCGACTGCCGGGCCGGCCGGGCCGACGGGGCCAGTCTCACCTGGCGCGGCGGCGGCCGTTCTCTCTCCTCAGTCTCCAGACGTCAGCACAACACGAGATAGAAACCGGGGCCGGCAGACGGCGGGGCCGGACGCCGCTCGTCTCGTCACGCTCCTCGCGTGAACCGGCAAACACGCGTCTGATATCGAGGCGGCAGGGGCCGCTTACTGCGCGGCCGTCCGTCCTGCCCCCCCCCCCCCCTCCGACTACCACAGACCCCAGGCAATCGCCAGGACATCTCTGTCTGTCCAGCGAACTTCGCCCCCTAACCAACCGCCTCCGCCCGACAGAAAAGCAGCGTTCTCGTCTGCGCCACGCAGGCCGCCCCCGCCCCCGCCCCCGCCCGGCGTCCGGCCCGCCCGCCGCCGGCCCGCCCGCTCTGCCGGCCTCCTCCTGTATTATACACCGGCCCGGCGCGCTGACAGCGACAGACGCGGCGCGCGCGGCGGCCGGCTCTACCGGGTGAGCGACACCTGCCAGACGCGGATCTTGTTGTCAGAGTAGCCGGCGAACAGCGTCTGGCCGTCGCCGGACCAGGCCAGGCTCAGGCACTGCGGCAGGTCGCCCTTGGCCGACCGGTTCACCACCTCCGGCTTCAGCTCCTCCACCATCTGCTTGCCCTCCAGGTCCTGGGTGCGGAAAGGACGCCGTCAGCGGGGCCGCTTGCGCAGACCGCGGGGCGCAGAGTGGTCCTTCCCTCAACGAGCGAAAAGGACGGCCGAGCCGACAGACTTGCACCCGAAAAAGTGGTCATCTGCTACTGACACGAAGTTGAGAAGCCGTCGGCGACTAGGTGTTGAAAAGGAGACGAGAAAGACAAGACAACTGCAAAGGCCCATTCACCCCAATGCCCGGATGACACCAACAATGACGATGGCAGTCAACAGACATGGAAGACGGGGACGAAAGGAAACGAAAACATTACTGTAAACGTAACAAGTCACACACCTGACGCACTCCATGAAGACCGGACGCGACAGCGTACATTCCTGACTCATCATGCTCATACTTCCAAGACGCCCTGACGCAAGAACACAAGACACAAGAGCACGACAAACGACGCCAGAGGGACAGTCGGCGGCCGGCGACGTCGTCGCGCCGCCCAGCGGCCGCCGCCGCCGTCACGACTTACCCAGATGCGGACCGACGGTCCGGTGGCGGCGCACAGCCAGTAGCGGTTAGGCGAGAACACCAGCGAGTTGATGGTCTCCGTGTGGTCCAGCGTGTACAGGTGCTTGCCGTCGTTCAGGTCCCACAGCATGGCGCGGGCGTCCTGACAAAGGAGACGACGTGTCAAGGCCAAGGTCACAAAGATCTCGTGTCGCTTCGCCGGCAGTGACGAAGCCTACCAAGGCTTCCAGCGCACAGCACACGAGTTGCTGCACCGAACTAAACACTACCCAGACCCAAAACAAGTCAACATGTGGCATTCCATTACAGCCAGTACCACTGCAGCAAACAATCCATGTGATGACTAGTGCTCGACCTATCGAACGAACACCATTTTACCGCACGGTATCAGTATGTCGTATGGCTACCAGGCAGGTCCACTGTAGGCCGCGGATCTGCTTTGGAGCCACACAGATCACTGTCGCACCATTTTCCACCAAATCCATTTACAGCGGCAATGAATCTGTCTACTTTGGTGCTCCTGACTTCCAGCCGTCGCCCTCGCAGTCGCTTCTCAGCCGTCGGTGCGGTGGGCTGGGTCCCGCGCGCGTCCACTGTCGACGTCACATCCCGTCCCGTCCACTGTCCCCGCCCACCGTCCTTTTCACACTGTCCCCGTCCATTGTCCCTGCTTTGCTCCGTCAATCCATCCCGTCAACTGTCACCGTCCACTGCCCTCCCACTACTCCGTCCGTCCATCCCGTCCATTGTCCCCGTCCATTCCATGACCAGCCGCCGCGGCTCACAGATCTCCCGCTGACGGCCGCCGGTCGCCGGCGAGGCCGGCGGGACGTGGACTCTGGCATTCACCCGCAGCCGGGGAACCCGACCCGACCCGACCCCCACCCACCTCTTCCGAGAGAGGGGATGACACAGCGGCTCACATCCCCTGAGATCAGGTGAGACGAGGGTGACTCGGTCACCAATAAGAGGGGCCGCAGCGTCCCCCGGGTGCGCGGTAACTGGGGCCCTGTTCGCGGTCCTGCTTGCGTGGTTGCGCAAGCCGTGTGCTTGCAGCCAAACACAAATGCTGTTCGGGGAGGATCGCAAGCATTCGCAATACATAGAATTTGCAACACAATGTTTTACTTTACATCTTTAGTTTACAATGCTAATTTACAACATTTTACATCACATCGAGTATTTCACATACGCAAATGATAACAATCCACGACTCTAAACACCGTTATGCCGTATGGCCTGTCTGGCTTGCGGTTGCTTGCGGTGGGTTTACCTGTTTCAGCGCAAGCAGCCGCAAGCAAAAGGGTCTGAGCTTGCGCGCCATCTCTCGTGTCAGCGTTTGAATTCCATTGGTAGATCTCTGGTTGCGGGGTTGCGCAAGCAGCCGCAAGCAGGACCTCGAACAGGGCCAGGGGCGTAACCCGGTCCCGCTGTCGCCGGCTCACCTTGCCGCCCGAGGCGCACAGCGAGCCGTCCGGCGAGATGGTGATGGTGTTCAGGTAGCCGTGGTGGCCGCCGTGGTTGGTCTTCAGCTTGCAGTTGGCCAGGTTCCACACCTGCGGAGGCGCGCAGCGGTCAGCGGCGGCGGCAGCTCACCCGTCACCGGGGGCTGCTTCTTACGACAGAAAACCACCCAAAAGCGACCGGAGACGTTCACAACTCCAGCTATCACAAAATACGCCCACGTCAAACGAACATGACGACATCTTCTGATGAACGAAATGCTTAACTGACCACTGCGATGACGAAATAGTGTATTACATGCAGCATTTCACAGCCTTATCACGGACCACGTGACGCGGATGACGTTCAAAAGTGGACAACGCGCACACCAGGGAGAAGCGACCCACAGCTTCCACGCACACTCGAATCCAATCCACCCGGCCCACGTGGAGCAGCGCGTCAGCACCGCCCGCCGACCACGCACCTTGACCATCTTGTCCCAGCCGGCCGACACGATCAGCGGGTTGGAGGTGCTCGGTGAGAAGCGCACGCAGCTGACCCAGTCCGTGTGGCCGTCCTCCTGGATCGTGTACTTGCAGTCGGCCAGCGTGTTCCACAGCTTGACCGTCTTGTCGCGCGCGCCCGAGATGATCTGGCGGTTGTCGGCCGAGAACGCCACCGACAGCACGTCCTTGGTGTGCCCCTCAAACCTGCGGGGCAGCAGCGTCCGGCCAGGTCAGGTCAGGTCAGTTCGGGTCAGGCCACGTCCGGCCCAGTAAGGTCGACTCGGTTCGGGAAGGTCAGGTCACGTTGGGTCGGGTCGGGTCGGGTCGGGTCGGGTCGGGTCGGATCAGGTCAGGTCAGGTCAGGTCAGGTCAGGTCAGGTCGGGTCGGGTCACGCCCGGAAACGTCCAATCAGGCCGAATCAGACCAGGTCCAGTATGGTCAGGTCAGGTCAGGTCAGAGGTGTGCTCCGTGCTCTCACATGTACGGCGGCTGGCAGGCGCTGCCTGGTGTGACCAGGGGTCACGTCCAAAGGGCGACTATACGCCCCAACGTCAATCGCGACTGACTTTGTACAACCGTCGACGGCCAGTCCTGAGAGAAAAACACCAAAAACCCGACTGTCTCCAGTCCGAAATAGAGAATCTGGGCATCTATTACAACAACGCCAGAACGAATGATGCCCGACCTTTACACCAAGATGTTTTTATTTCTTGGTAAGACACACGCCAGAAAACTACATATGGAAATCAATCCACAGCACGCCAAAAATAAGGAGTCACGCCAGAAAACTACATATGGAAATCAATCCACAGCACGCCAAAAATAAGGACTCTATGCTAACTCCTAAGAAAGCACATGCATGAAATAGTATGTTATGCATTTGCAACCATGCCCCTTAAACGAACTTATAAAACTAAGCGACTAAATTGCTGTTGACCCTTAACGACGTTACACATAAAAGCCCCTTTCTCCACTTGCCCTAAAAGGGCCATGTTCTGACTCAATCTGGGCGTTAGTGGTAACCGAGTCATTCAGGTAAGTCAGTTCTTGAGCAAATAAGATCTTAAAATTCCTTTTTGGTCGCTCCCGGGCGCCCCCGTCGCACAGGATTGGACGGCGAGACGGCATGGAATGCTTCAACCATATCGGAATGTCGTATAGCTAACAGGCAAGTCCACTGAAGGCCGCGGATCTGCTTTGGAGCCATACAGATCACTGTCGCACCATTTTCCACCAAATCCATTTACAGCAGCAATGAATCTGTCTACTTAGGTGCTTCTACTCCCTGACCGAGCTATCATTTCTCCCCGCTATCCGTGCCTGCTGTGAAGAGAGCGGCAGTCTACACGCTCATCAATCCCGCCACCTCTTACTATTGCCCTCCACATGCCAGCCATGCATTTCAATTCCAATTTTGAGGCATAAGTCAACTTTTTCAGGCATCACACCATCTGCTTCCCATCTGCTTGGCCAATCCCATTCCCCAGCACCAAGAACAAACAAAAAAGCTCACAGCCCAGCATCCCTGCGACGGAACCACCCACAACACATCCCTCTCAAGAGGTGGTCTCCGGCTGAGCGTCTGCCGGGCCCAGCGGGTCCGGGTCCGGGCCAGGCTCCGGGCCCGCGCGCTCACCGGCGGGTGGTGCAGCCGCTCTGCAGGTCCCACAGGCGGAGCGTCTTGTCCCAGGAGCCGGACAGGGCGTAGTTGCCGTCGGACGACATCACCACGTCCGTGATGAAGTGGCTGTGACCCTGCAGCCGCTTCTGCGGCACGCCGTACGTGCTGTCGTCCCGCGTCAGCTTCCACATGATCAGCGACTTGTCTGCCGGGGCACGACCGGCGGTCAGCGACCCCGCCCACCTCTGTCACGGAGATGGCGCAACACCCACACCCACACCCACACACATGTACCAGGTCACAATTCACACCAGCACTGGACTGGACATAGATACTGTACTGGTTGCATTATGAATACAGATATGGAATGGATGTGGATATAAACTGGAACGGACACTGTATGGCAACATTTCACTACATGGTGTGGCTAAGTTTGTCCATATAAGTGTACGAGCTGCAGCAAAAGTTCACACAATTAGGCACTGCTGACCCAGGCACTTGTTTTGCCAGTTGCAAAGCACTTTTTCTACATCTAAGACACCACACTAGGTAAATGTAGCCACCCTGTCACTGCATGTAATTTCAGGTCAGGGGCAATCTGCTGCATGATTGACAATGTTCTAGTGCTCATTTCACACTAACAATGATCAGCATTCAGTTCACATAATTGAAGGCCCAGACATGCTGATTCACACCTAAACTAATCCTGCACAGCACATTAACTGAACTGTGCTCTAATATGTGTATCGTCCATTTTGTACTGCACATTTCATGCAACAGTGATATGCAACCTTGGCAATGTCATGACAGCAAGAGAGCAATGTGGCTGGTCAAGGCCAGGTCAACAGAGTACCAATTTCTTTCCAAGTTGCAGGTTGTGTGTTTCTTTCCAGATTTGTAAATACTTATTACTAGTAGTCTTTAAGTGATGTGTCTGATCTGCATGCTTTTCATCCCATGGCAAGATATTGCATGATTATGTGACCTTTACCTGGTTGGTTGGTTATTGGGGCTTAGGGGCACACCGACTACAAGGTCATTTGGCGCCCATAACTTGACCTTTTACCTAGTTAGCCAAGTCAGAAGGTAAACAGCAAACAACAAACAACAAATCCGAGGCAAGGTCAAACCAACATCAATGAACAAACAGTATATTTCATCATTTAAAATTATGAAAGAAGAAAGTCCTTAGGCTGTGCAAACATTAAGGACCAGACTTTTAATCAATTTTTCATCACATGTCCAAATAGCATCAAAAAAAAAAAAGGTAAGATGGATCCAGTGGCAGCAAAGCCTCTCCAGAGATGGGGGAGGACAATTTTTGAACTAATTTCTTCCCACAGAACACAATAGGGCTAATATTAAATTTTGACCAGAGATGGATGGGGGGGGGGCGCTGCCCCCTAGTCTGCCACCCCTGGATGGATCACAGCCAGCAGTCCCAGCTTCTTTACAAATGATTTTATGATCAATGTTGGGGAAAAACTGCATCTGGGCCCATGGATAACCACCAATGATCAGTTAAGCAAAAGCCTGTTTTACAAGCCACACTAATGTTATGTTTCAAGAATAACTTACTTTTACCCTACTCTGGGCAAGAGCTGAATCTGCTCCTTTTGGTTTTTTGCTTGCCAATTCCAGGGTTTTTGCTGCAGCTTCATGCAACTTGGTGCCTTTTCATATCTAAACTTTCCATGTACTGCACCAAAATTTCCTAACTTTCCTTTGTTCAGGGGCAGTGCCAGGCAATGGTTTTGGTAGGTACCTCAGGCCATTTTTGGACCTGTTGAGGGTAATGGAAAAATGGCTGTCAAAAATAGTGCTTTTAAGATAGAACTTAAAAATTTATATGGATGTACAGGCCAGCAGTTTGGCAAGCATACAAACACCATTTTGTTAAACTGAGGCCACTTCACAAGGCCAGGTTCAGGCCAAAACTCAAATTCTGGCTGCATAGTATTAATTATGGTGCTATTTTTTTCAGATGCCAATCCAGGAACAAATATCATGTGGAAGGGTGCCCTCTACTTGTGTACCAAGTTTCAGGATGATATCAGATCAAGTCACAGAGCTATGACCCAAGATGTCAAATGAGTGAGCATACCAAATACCACAATGGCCATAAAATAGAATTTTAGAGACAGAGTGAATTCAAATTGTTGGTAGCATTTTAATGCAACATGAAATGTGCTCAAGACCATTCCAAGTGACTCTAGGGCCAATGGGACTCATTTAAGGTGAAAAGTTGGAAACTGACCTGCAGAACACCTGACCATGACAGTTCCCTCTTTTTCATGTCCCTGGAACTGCCTATGTTAACATTATGCAAACACTGCAATATGATCTGTACTTCTTCAGCATAACATGACTAGCAAAGCTAAAAAAGTGCTTTGAGCATTTTTGCAAATTCAGTACTTGAAAAACTAATCCTATTTCTGAGACCCTCTGAATTTTCCAAAAAGAGAGACCCTGTGACTGCCTCTGAATTTTCTAAAAATCTGATATGTAATGACCCATGGTAAAAGTCCCACTAGGGAACACAACCATGTCAAACTTTGTGTGTCTTATCACAACCATGAAATTTTTCACTATTCCTGTATCTCACTCTTATCCAGCACAAGATGACAATGGACCATATCAGTTCACATCCATTCCAAACAACAGGAGAACCTGCAGGTACACTTATTCCTTAAAGAGCAGGAGGAAATAAAGACTAAACACAACAAAGGCACAGATTCATTATGTTGTGCCAGTGACAATGACTGTCAGAACAGCAACCTGGGGGCTACTGCTACTGTTTTGCTCTACTTTCTTTCATTGGGAAGCCTCTGCATCAGGTATATGATCACAACAATAATCATTCAGTCTCAGTTGTAGGAAACTGATTGAAGAGGGTTCACCTGCATGTTTCAGGACTGCAGTGAGATCCCTTATCACTTGTTCAATGTTTTCAATACACATTTAGCCAAACATTCCCAAAGGAAGGAGAAACCAAGACCCATGCTTCACCAAGATAGCTAAAATCCTGGCCCCACTACTGAAGCACATCTCAATATAGCATAATCTTTTCACAGACCCTGCTCCAGATGGTACTGGAGTACCTTTAACACTTTCAGTGTTGACTCTTAAGCCATATATCTGTGCTGGTCTGAGATTCAAACCCAGAGCCTGCCATATGCCAGACTGTGTTGTCCAGCTCCATGACCACCAATCCATGACAATACTTTCTCACTCATACCACCCTACAGCTTGATTGATTCCCATTTTAGATTTTATGCCAGGGATGTGGCCAAGGTGGGCCACCAGAGCCAAGCCCCCTGACTCAAGCACAGCTTACTAGGAATATGGCAATTTTACAGGAATATATGATAGTGATCACATATATGTTGCAAAAGCAAACATTTATGTTTTTTGATGCATTAAATCTCAGTTAAATTGCATAAAATTGTCATCTCTATCAATACAAAATACCTTTTACTACCCCTATAAATTCCCATAAACCTAAAATTCCTGTAAATTTGACATCTGCCCCCCACCCGAGGAAAATCTTGGCTACGTGCCTGTTTTATGCCCCCGAATTTCCGCGCAAAACTGAGAATCATTTCCCGCTCATACCAGCAATGACGCTGTTGCAAACAGTGGTTCTTGAACATCAACAAATCGTTCCCGATACCCACTTACCGCGTGATGAGGAGAGGATCATGTCCGGATACTTCGGGTTGGAAGCAATTTGGGTAACCCAGCCATTGTGTCCTTCCAGGACACCCTTCAGCTGAAGGGTTTCGTGAGTGTCCGTCATGTTTTTCACCACTTTTCAGCAGTAAACACCGCCTGCCGCACGCAACGGCGAAGCAAACCCCGACAGCTTTCTGTCGGCGGTAGAGAAAGGATAACCAGCGTTGCCCTGTGTGAAAAGACAAAAACCGTAAGTTTATCTGGCTACCTGTTTGTAAGTGCAGACATAGAACAGGTTTTTAGAGATTCCGAGCTACATTCTGCTAGAACAAAAATAACTCTCGAAAGAAATTATGACATTTTCAAAAGATGCCGAAGTAGTTATGTGAAATTCCTGGAAGTTTTTGACCTGCAGCGATGAACGAGATCTTCTCCAGTGATGTGAAGACTTCTTCATCATCACAGTATTTTCTGGAATAAAATGAAAGAAAAATTTGGATTCCAGCAGATCTTTGGATTTCTCGGAACAGTACTTGTTCGATCGGTAAACACAACTCGTGAAGAGATGGTACTCCTTACTTGTCGTTTTTCAAGTATCTTCGTTTCTATGTGCAACGGTGAGAGGTTTTTCAAGCTATAAGGGGAAGAATAATAAGACATGCGCCGCCAGACCGCACTATATATTACTAAAAGGCATATCAGTATTTTAGAAATTTTAAAATAAGCGGTTTTCTTCAGTGTTACGCCATGACTCAGGTGCTTATCTAATCCGTAGGCGACTGGTGCAGTATAAACCGAGTCCGGAATCGTAACTCCACTAGTTTCATCCGCCTTTCTGTTGTGGGAAGTTGGTGACCGTTTGTGTGCAGGAAGGCGGGGGAAGTTGTGTAGTGTGTGGAAGGGATTCTGAAATCGGATTCTGTGACCAATAGCAGTAAGTGATAATCGCTTCCTACCACGTAGTCGTCGGGTGTCGGTCTACGGCAAACTGTTCAGAACTCGCGCTACGTTTGTGGCGCTGATTCCGCCTCTTGCTTCGTCTCTTGTGCTGAGTTAATATCCTGATGTAGATGTAGAAAATTAAGTAGTAAGAGAGAGACGTATGCACGTTTGAAGAGTATTACCGTGTGTTTTGTTGCAATAATTACCATTTCATCTTATTGGGGCCAACATAAGTAGCTTATTGGCACTCAAGTTTGCAGTGGGTCCATCTTGCAAGCAGTAGTTCTTGTTGGATAGCTTTTCAGCCTGGCACACAGTGCGAATGTTCGACCCAAAGTGATGTTCATTAGAAGATTTGTGTTTTTGTTTACTTCTTTTAACAAAAACAATATTGGATTGTAGTAGTTTCTTGAAATATTCAGTTTTGCAAGCAGTCAGTGATGTTTTAAAAGTAGAATACAGGCACTGCCTTGATATGTGGTTGCTATTTATTTATGTGAGTGTCTTGTCAACAATCCTTTAGAAGTGCACGCCATAAACCAAGCACACTGGATGACACATATACGGCACGCGTGGCAAAAGGAGACGTCAGCTGTTGCAAGAAACAACAACATTATGCACTGGAGCTCCAGGGTCGTAGATCACCTACTATTCGCTCTTGTTTTACACAGTAGGTTAGGTTAGGTTAGGTTATGTTATGTTATGTTATGTTATGCTATGTTATGTTATGTTAGGTTAGGTTAGGTTAGGTTAGGTTAGGTTAGCGAATAGTAGGTGATCCACGACCCTGGAGCTCCAGTGCATAATGTTGTTGTTTCTTGCAACAGCTGACGTCTCCTTTTGCCATGTGCGCCGTATATGTGTCATCCAGTGTGCTTGGTTTATGGCGTGCGCTTCTAAAGGATTACCTGTCTTGTCTAAGCGTACTTTAAACTTGACTAACTGATCAATGAATATTTCTCATTGTTTGTGAAAAGTTTCTAGAAATGAGTTCAGTCTTTCATAGTGATGTGTAGACTGCATTTTAATGTGCTTGCAATTTTACAGGCTAAGAGTATGACCATGGATGACAAAGCATCCCTAAAGGAGTTAGACCAGTGGATTGAGCAACTGATGCAGTGCCAGCAGTTACAAGAAAACCAGGTGAAAACACTTTGTGAAAAGGTAAGTTGTCATCCACACATTAATGTTTTTAGTGAATTAGAAAAAAGCAAACATTTATGGATGGTTTAACCTCTTTCCAGCACTGCCAATGGAATATGTGCACAGTCCACTGTTTACTGTTAACTAATATGATTTTGCACCAGAAGTTCCTGCATACATGTAATTGTCCATGGCTCTGGAAACTGTCCTTTTCATTTGGCATAAAAGAAAGTAATATTGGGCTTACTGAAAGTGTTGTTAAAAGATAGGAAGAGTTTCATGTTTTGATTGTGTTCTCGCACTCAGGTGTTGTCTAAACACCTCATGGGTTTGTGGTTGGTTGTGTAGTGGTACACTATGGACGAGGACACTGAGTAGTTTCCATAAAATATGTCAAAACATGAGTCCACAGGTTCATATAAGTTGGTACTATTTTACTGGTCTCTAAAGGTGTGATACTGTTGTGTTGGCCTCTGAAGGAAGTTAGCAGCCTTTTCCTGCTACCCCTTTTAAATGCTTATTTCCCATGATAATGTCCTGGATTCACACATTTTTCTTGCATGAGCTGTTTTTCTTCTCTGGTTTGCCATAACACATTCTGATGGTGAAAAATGTTGTTTTATTCATCGGCATGATCCTTTGTGCATCATTACTTCCAATCATTCACACCATATCCATCCATTGGTTCTAGGCTACACTAACTCTTGATGGCTTGCTATATGAATAGCCTTGAAGAGGTGTTCAAAATAAGGCAGAAATTGCTTATGAAATATTTCATGAGCTTGCATGATGATTACAGCTGTGCAGTGAGGTGTGATTCTGTTTCACAAAGGCAATGTTTTTCTTTGATCACAGCTAGGGAGTGCATCCACTCAACTTAAGAGTACAGTACCTTTTAGGGCTATTGCACCAAGAGAAAAGCTATTTTGTTCAGACTTGGCTTTCACTCTGTAGTGCACTGCTGCATCTAGCCAAGCCAAGATGATGAAATATTGCAAACATGGATCTTCATGATACCCACAGTGTCAATCTGACTTCATTGTGTACTGCCTGTGGTTGCCCTTGTCATAAGAGACCATGTCATTGTGCTGGTGGGCAAGGTTTGAAAAGGTGTTGTTTTTTGGTGTTGAAGAACATGAGAAAATATTGCCTCCAAAACCATTTTATGCTGCATTTCATATTGTGCTGTCATCAAAAAGCTGCCTTGTATCCATGTTGGTAATTTTCTAACTCTGCAAGCAAATGACCCTGTCTCATTTCAGTAAGAAACAGGTTGTGCCATAACTGACATACACCAAGAATGCCCACTCAAAGCAGTATTATTGTTTGCAAAATTTTACACTGCAGAGCCAATATTTTACTCTAACACCAAATTGCCAACTGCTGGTGGGTGACTGGCTTTGGGTATCCATTTGCTTGATTGTCTGTTGACTTGCTTTTTCCAGGAAGGTTTTGTGACTCACACATTATGCTGTACAAAACCCATTAGATGGATTTTGGGGATGGGTAGCTGGGGCTACCATGACCACTGCAGTCCTCAAATGATACCTCATAGTGGTCCCCAGTGCATACAGGAAATGTTAGGAGAGTGTGGTGATCAAGGCCTCCAGTGAGTCATCACTTTGTGTGGCAGGAAAAACTCTGGACTGCCTACACACAACAAAGCAGGAAGAAATGTGCAGTGGCTGCATTCCAGGGCTGCAAATTTGGTTTTTGTGCTTGGTGTCAGAGCATAATTTTTGTTGTGGAGTACAAAATTTTTTGAAGAATAATAATTCTTTGATTTGGCACCTTTGGTGCAAGTCATTTATGATATCATACCTGCTTCTTACTGAAGAGGGACACAGTCAGCTGCTTGCAGAGTAAGGAATTTGTCAACATGGTTATAATGTAGCTTTTTGATGGAAGCACAAGATCATACTTTTAGAGTACAAAATGTTTTCGGAGCACACATTTTCTGGTGTGGTTAAACACAAAAAAGCAACACTTTTTTCCAGCCCTGGTGCGTCCTCTGTCATGGCCAATGTGTGACATCCGACTACCAAGCAGGCCATGCCGTGCTCGCCCGATAAACGCTGCGCAGTGAGCCGGCGCCTGACTGCCCGCGCGCGCCCGCAGGCCAAGGAGATCCTGTCGCGCGAGTCGAACGTGCAGGAGGTGCGCTGTCCGGTGACGGTGTGCGGCGACGTGCACGGCCAGTTCCACGACCTGATGGAGCTGTTCAAGATCGGCGGCAAGTCGCCCGACACCAACTACCTGTTCATGGGCGACTATGTCGACCGGGGCTACTACTCGGTAGAGACGGTCACGTTGCTGGTCACACTGAAGGTGAGGCGCTCCCGAGCGGCATTGCCGCGGCAGCAGTCGCGCTCTGGGAAGGGGCTCTGGGGTGTGCTCGTCATGTGGAATGATGGCCGCATGCATTCTGACTATGGACGTATATGGGCGTAGATTACATAGCCACGAAATAGAAGAAGCATCGGTGCGAGGATGGAAACTCTAAACCCCCCAAACAAGATGCACATTCTTGATGGAAAAAATGGCAGACACCACCTTCCCCAAGTTGAGTTATGGTGAAATTTCTATCGAAATGGAGGTAGCAGGATTGCTGCATCAGCTGTTACGTTCTGTCACTATGGCATTGTTTATGGTAATCAAAACATCCCTGTTGACCACTCCTGGGTGAGTGGACTGAGGTGATTCAAGTTCAAAAATCCACATCAGGTGTCAAAAGGTGCAAAGATGCGCTCTCAAGCTTCATGTCAGTGCAGTACTGAGTTTTGTCTGGCAGAATATAACTAGAGAGCATTTTTGTTTTTGTTTTGTTCTAGTTGCTTTTTTTGCTTTCTTTGCAAAACCAAAGGGTTAAACCAATGGGCTAACCAGCCCATGGAGTGTTAAGCAGAAATGTATCCTGAGTCTGTGGGAAGTGGGTTGGTACCCCATGTGGAGTAACAAAGATGTCTTCTTGCCTTGTAGTAACATTTTGGCAGATAGAACTCAGCACTACATTGAAGTGCCCATTATTTGGTTTCTTTGATCTGCTCACCTGATACTGAAATCCCCAAACCATAATGCACAGGTTTACACACAGGTGGCAACAGCTGTGCACTGGCATAGTGAGGGCATGCCTGGTGAATGTTGCAGACAGGGTGCCTCTATTGGGCATTATAGACAGGGAAGATTGATGGCTCATCAGTTGGTAGAGCACAGCGGGTGTGACTGGTCGGACGCGGCCGGCTGTCCCCGGAGATTAGTTCCTTTGAGCATATCAGAGGCAGGCATCAGTGTATTGAATTTAGGTGGTGCGGGGTACATCGTGATGTCACTGTATATGCGTCGTCAGATTGGATTTACGTGTCAAATTTCGGTGGTGTGAGGAAAAAGTTTTCAAAACGTATGGACCTTACCCATACTAGAAATGCCATGCATGTGTGGATGACATGATGTGCCTGAACAATGTTTTGATATAGGGATGCAGTCATTTTGATCACTAGCAAGGAAAAAACTGTCAAGTCACATTGGTTGAAGTAAACTGTGGGTTTTGGTTCAGGTTCGTAATTTCAACTGGATATCCTTAAAATGTCTTCAAGTGGCTGACAGTTTGTCGCCAGTAATTTTATAACATCCAGTCACCATTTGTACCATTTGTAACAGTCTGATATTACAGGGTGCCAAGTAAGACATTCTAGCATGGTATAAACATGTTAGGTACAAGTTGTACTCAGGATGACTTCTGTTAGATAACATGGTCCATTATATCCACTCCATTGCCCCCATGTTAACCCAAAGTGGATCTGGGAGCCTGTACTGTGCTAAATGATTGCATTATTAATTTGGAATGCGGCTATTGTTCTGCTCGTTTTGTCATCACATGTCCCTGTTCAGGCATCCAAGTAAAACTCCTGTTATATGTGTTTCATTTCTTTCCAACAGGTTCGATTCAAGGAACGGATAACAATTCTAAGAGGAAATCACGAGTCTAGGCAAATTACCCAGGTAAGCGTCGTTGCCTCCAGAGGCGCAGATCGGTCCCGTCAGAAAAGAATGGAAGAAATTGTGTTACCACAACATTGCGGCTGGCCTTGAGCTTTGAACAGGAGGCGGTATGGTGTATGGGGACAGATTATTTACGTGGCCGGGGGTGTGGGCTGCCAAGTGTCCTGCTCTCAACCGCACCGGTGGGAATGTAGCGGGGTCGACGTAAGGCGTTCCTTGAAAAGACCCGATAAGGTTGTGTTTCCACCGGCTTCGAACGTTGGTATTTCGTGTCTGAATTTTTTTTTACACGACCCGCGCCGTTCATGTCCATGTTTAGCTCGCGCCTTGCATGTTCGGCGCGATTAACATGGTTCGAAGGTGCGACGTACTGGAGCCGGTGCCCGCAAGGGCTGCGAGCTTCTACGACGTGATTCCCGTAATTGTCGGCCAAGACCCGGCCCCCAGAACGTTTCCTGGCGGTCTTGAGATGTCCCAAAACGAATCGGTGAAAAAGGCCCGGGTAGCCGCACGCGACCGTGCCGAATCCAGCGGAAGGCACTGGATGTTGCCGATTCGTATCAGAACCAGCTCCGTTTAAGCGATCCCGGTTTCACCACCGCAGCCACCCTGCACCTGCCGTCCTCGATGATCGCGGACACCTCGAAGCGGGCCGAATTCAAACCGCGCCCGAGCGTGGTGCGAGGCGCCCACGCGCCCGCCACAAACGGCCGCTCGGCCTCACATGGCCTCACAAGGGCGGTCACGACGCGGCGGCCCCCCGGTGGTGCGGGCCTGTAGATTTGGTCGGTAGTGCCGCGCCCTGCTGGGTGCTGGCGATTCTGCAGTGGCTGCCATGCGCGGTTATGGTTGCGGCGGTTGTGGTGACCGAGCGTCGGCTTCGTGTCGTCCGGGCGGTCCCGGACAGGAGTTTTACGTTAGCCGTGACGCTGTTTGTCCTCCATGGTACCTCGCCGTGACGTCAGTCCGATATTTACACCACACGTGACCGACCGTGGCGCGCCAGCGGACGGGCCCGAGACAGATACCGCCCTGACCTTGGCTTAGCGCCAGCGTGATTTTGACCCGACCCTGCCCTGACCTTGCCCAGACTGTGGCTTAACCTTGACGTGAATCGCTCCAAGCTTAACCTAGCCCTAACTTCTCGTACATCTGGCCCCAACCTGACCTTAGCGTAGTACCAGCGACCCGACCTTGCAGTGATCTTGACCTGACCTTGACCTTAGCGAGACCTGAATCAGTGCGACCTTGGCCTGACCTTGACACTTGACCGTCATACGAACTCGGCCCGGACCTTGACCTGACCCATGACCTCTGCCGGCAGGTATACGGCTTCTACGACGAGTGCCTGCGCAAGTACGGCAACGCCAATGTGTGGAAGTACTTCACGGACCTGTTCGACTACCTGCCGCTGACGGCGCTGGTGGACAGCCAGATCTTCTGCCTGCACGGCGGCCTCAGTCCGAGCATCGACTCGCTGGACCACATCCGCGCCCTGGACCGGCTGCAGGAGGTCCCGCACGAGGTGGGCTCACCGCCCGGCCCCGCAGCACGGGCGCGGCGCGCAGCAGCAAAAACAGACAGACAGACACACAAAACGGACACAGGCAAAACGCTGCAGCACGGGAAGGGGACGGGTCGTGCTCGGCGGTGGGGGGGGGGGGGGGGCGATGCGTCATGTTTGTTCGTTTGCTTGCTCAAGCTTGTTTGTAGATGGTCCGGCTCATTTGTAAGAATGCATCGGGTACTCAGGAGTAGGCTGGAAGTGCTGGAAATCGTCTCGTGCAGTGTGGGGGGACGATCCCGAAATCGCCTTTTATCTGTCAGGGATTTCTTTGTCTCGCACGGGCCCGGCGGTGCGCGTCCGTGACATCATCAACGACTGGTCGTTGTGCAGTTTTTGTTTTATCGTGTCGAACTGGCTTAGACAGCCCGGGCGGCGTTCCGTCCCGTCCACGCGCGGCGGGCCCGTGTTGTGACGGGGACGTCGGGCCGCGTCGCCGCCGCCCGGGGTCGGGCAGGCCCGCGCGGCGGCCGCGCCCGGTCAGCTGACCGCCGCCGGCGCACCTCTGCTGACGTCACGGAGCCGGGCCGGCCGAGCCGCGGCCGGACGTTGACGGGGACGGTGCCGGAGCCGGAGCCGTTGACGTCACGGGCGCAGGACGCCGCAGGTGTTCGGAGCGATGGCCGGCGGGTCAACGTGAACGTCATCGAAGCCACAGCCGGGTTATCTGCTGACGTCGCGGACTCACGACATGGCTGCTGTCCGAAGCCAGAGCCGCCTGGTCTGTTGACATCACAGATTCACGGCTTGGCTGCCGTCCGAAGCCAGGGCCCATTAGCGTGTCAAGTTCATGGCACGGCTGCCGTCAGAAGCCAGAGCCCGGGCCACGGCCGGCGGCCGTGGCCGTCGTTGCGTGCAGCCGCGCGGCGCGTTTTTTTCCTGGACCGGTTGCTCGGCCGGAGGGCTACCGGGACCAACACTGTCGGCCTTCGAACGGCGCCGAAAATACGCCGAGGCTGACACGAGCGTAGCGCACGTGAACCGGTCTGAAGATCGCCCCGGGCAACGTCCCCAGCCGATCGATATTCGGCCGTCCTTGTACTCGGTAAGGTCGCGTTGGAGCGCCACGCGACACGAAGCGGGCGTGCCGCTCCCAGGGAAGTGTCTGCTCGGCTCGTGAACTTCCGTTCCCGTGAGAACGCCCGGCCGGCCGCCGCGGCCCGTGGTCCGCCGTTCATGGCACACGCCGTACGCCAGGAGGGGGAGGGGGCGCCGTGGTGCCGACGCCGGCGCTGTTGGCGGCCGGCCGGACACCGGGCCGATAAGGCTCGCTCACGGCCGCCGGGACCGGTCGGCCGTGCCGGGCCGGGCCGGCAGGAACCGCAGGACAGAGGCCGGACCGAGGGTAGCTGACGGGGGACCACCGGCTGCAGGGCGCGGACACGGACCCTGCCGCACGGTCACGGTCCGTGGACGGGCGGCGTTTGGCGGCACGTCGGAGGGCCGTAACACCAGACAGCCGAGTCGCCGAGCGCCCGCTCTGGGCGCTGGGGTTTCCAGGAGCCAGGGGCGCCAGGCGCCCGCCGTGGTGCGGGGTGACCTCCCGGCTGACGAGTTCGCAGCGCTTCGCTCCGGCGAGCCTCCGAGAGAATGAAGAGGCTGGCGTTCTTCGATTGGCTGATTGGTACCTGGCGGGTTTCGAACCGAAGGCTTATCTTATCTTATGTTATCTGGTCGTTCTAACCAGGCATCGCAAAGCGGCGTCCGTCACCGTTTGCGGCATCGCTCTCGAGAGCCGTCGTTGAAGCGTTCGCCGCTCCTCGCCGGTTGCATCACGGGCGGAACAACCGAGCGGTGACTAAGAAACATTGCGAAAGAGGGGCGCCTCCACCGGCGGCGGTTAGCCCTCGCGGCGCCCCGCTCCGCCGTGACGTGACGTCACGTCGCCGGCGGGGGCCGTCATTGATCGGCCGTTGCGCGTCGCCCGGTGGCGGGGTAATTAGCCGGGCCGGCCGCAGGTGTAGGCCGCGGGACATCGATCCTCGGCGGCCGCCTACACCCACATCTCCGGAGCGGACCGGCGCCGGCGGCCGCCGCGCGGCTCGGAGCGCCGTGGCGGCGCGGTGTCGGCGCCGGCGCGTCCGCTGCCGGCCCCGGTCGTCACGGCTGCCGGGTGGTCGTGTCGTCGGCGTCCTGCCCTGACGCCGCGCTCCTGCCGGCCGCGCCTGGCGGCGGCCCTGCGCGGCGGCCGGCGGCCGCGGGTCGAAGGTCGTCCGGCCGGGCCGGACCGGGTCGGAGTGGGCCGCCGCCGCCCGGCCGTCTCGGCCGCGTAGTGGCCCCGTTACCGGACAGCCCGGGCCGGGAACTGCAGTGGCGGCCGATCTCGCTCGGCGCCCGAAACCCGCCCGGCCGGCGGCGCCTCATCGCCGGAAAAACGTTGCCGGTCGTCGGGAGGCCGGCCGCCGGCGGCGCTCCGGTGACGTCACGGGCGCGCGTCACGCGGCTCCCGCTGCGGTGGGGGGAGGGGTGACCGCCGAGTCCGGGAGCGGGCGACGGCCGCCATGTGGGGCGCGCGCAGAGGCGGCTCCAGGGAGGGGGAGCGGAAACCACTCCCGGACTGGTGTTAAGTGGAGCAAGCGTTACAGTTTTGGGTAAGCTAAGAACGCGTTTGGCGCTACGCGCACGGGCAGTCCGTGGAAAAGCTTTTTTTTTCCCCCCCCCCTCTTTTTATTTCTTTGTTTTCTTTTTTTTCTTTATTCCACCCCCCCCCCCACACCTTTTAACAAAAAAGGAGAGGGAAAGGGATGTCGAATTCCATTGCCCCCAAAAATTCCCAACCAAAGTTTCGCGTGCCTGCCTCGCTGTCGTGAGCTCGTGAGCGGAGATGTGTGTTTCGTTTGTCCTGGGCGTGCGCGCGGTTGACGCGGTTGGTTCGATGCGGCACGCGCGCGGCACGTTGGCGGCGCCTGCCGTCGGGGCCGTGCCGGGCAGTTCTGCGCTGGGCCGACCGAGCCGTGCCGTGCCGGGCTGGATCAGACGGGTTCTGGTGTACTGGGCCGGGCCGTGCTCTACTGGACCGCACTGGTTCGGGCCGGCGGGGCTGGGTGAGCCGTGCCGGGTCGGGCGCTGTGCTAAACCGGCTGAGGAAGGTCCGACGGTCGGCGGCTCAGCGGGAGCGGCGGTATCAGCTGTGGCCGCCTCTGATATCAGCTGAGTGGGCCGCTATCAGCGGCGGTCCGGGGGGGGGGGCTGAAAATCAGTCGCCGACGGCCTTGTGAAGGTCGTACCACAGGACTGGAGAGGGGGGGAGCTGTCCCACTGTCTCGGTCGGCCTTGGAGGTGCCCTTGGACCCAACTGACAAAGTTGGGACTTTTCTCGGTTACTCATGCCGTCGAAGCGGTTAGTTTGTGAGCCGTATAAACAAAGGAGGGTTGTGTCATTGGCTCTGAGAACCATCGAGGGAAGCTCCAGATGTAGATCCTAATAAGCCATTTAGTTTACGGGCGTGTAATTAATGTAGGGATACTTATGTTGCATGGAACATTCAGTGGTCGGTATACCCCATATCCATAAACAGCTGGTTTTCGTCGTTTCCGGGGGCAGGGTAGCCGTGAGACCATGTCTGCCGCGGTTTGGAGAGGCTGCGTCCTCCTGCCTATACCCCCCCCCCCCCGCGTGATTCATCACGGCCACGGCGTGACAGCCCCGGGCGGCCTCCCGCGGGTTATTGCCGAGCCCGGTGTCCGTGAACGGGTGTCGGGTGCCGCGATTGTGGTCTGGCGGGGCGGCGTTCCACGTTATGACGCGTCGAGTCTGTGACTGGCCCCGGTGTCGGTGCGCGATGTCGCTCACTGATCGATGTCGTCGAGTGCGTGTTGTGACGCGGCCTGTGGTCGCAGGTCTGGCGTGAGACCAGCTGTGGTTCTGCGATGTCACCAGCTGTGAAACCGCTGTCTGACGTTACGCTGTGTCTGTATGACCTCAGCACCCGATGCGTGACCTGCTGTGTTTGTGTGTGACCTTAGGGCCCGATGTGTGACCTGCTGTGTTTTGCTGTATGACCTCACCGATGTGTGACCTGTTGTGTTTCGCTGTGTGACTTCTAGGCCCCATGTGTGACCTGCCGTGTTCCGCCGCATGGCCCCAGGGTTTGATGTGTGACCTGCTGTTCGCTGTACGACCTGAGGGTCCGATGTGTGACCCGCTTTGTTTCGGTATGACCTCACGGTTTGATGGGTGACCTGCTGTGTTTCTGAATGGCTTCAGGGTGCGTTGTGTGACCTGCTTTGTTTCTGTATGACCTCAGGGCCCGATGTGTGACCTGCTGTGGTCGGACCCGGACGACCGGGGCGGCTGGGGCATCTCGCCGCGTGGCGCCGGCTACACCTTCGGCCAGGACATCTCGGAGACATTCAACCACAGCAACGGCCTGACGCTGGTCTCTCGCGCCCACCAGCTCGTCATGGAGGGCTACAACTGGTGAGGCGCCCACCAGCCGCCGAACCGCGCGTGCTCGGCCCTATCGGTGTCGGAGGCCTCTGCTTATCGTGCCCAAATCAGCCCCCAAGCCAGGGCGACTCTGTGCTCTGCGCTGTATCTCGGTGCTGTAGTCGTTATGGGCGGCTAGTTACGATGGTCAGACGATGCTCACGGCTGCGATGGGAGGTGTGTTGCCGCCTTGTTGGCCGGTGCACCTGTGAGCTGATGTGCCGCCGCCGACCGACCTGCCCTCGTCCGGTCACTGATGTGATGTCGGGCGTCCGCTGATGTCGCGCGGCGTCACCGGACGCTCGAGGCGGCTCCGGCCGGCCCCGACTGACTGACGCGTCCCCGCTGCCGACAGGTGTCACGACAGAAATGTGGTGACAATCTTCTCGGCGCCGAACTACTGCTACCGCTGCGGTAACCAGGCTGCCATCATGGAACTGGACGACGCCCTCAAATACTCATTGTGAGTGTGCCCCCTGCCCGGGGGAGGGGGCGTTGTGCGCTGGCCAGACGTTCCGCAGTGTCTCAGTGGATATAAGGCCGATCGGCGCTGACATAGCACTGAAATCGTCACGATCGTAGAAGAAACGGGGTCAAGTCAGACGCCGTTTTTTCATGTGTCGTCTCGAATGTAAGAGGAAGTAGGGTACCGTGTGGGTCAGCCGCCCACAGTGCTGCGCTTATCTTTTCGTGAGGGCGTTAGTATTAGGTGGCGCCACGGCGCACGCGTGAAAGATGACACGGAGGCCGAACAGGCGGCGAGTTGCGGTCGGAGTTGGTGGGAGGGCATCGTGACTTTCCCATCTTGGCTGCGGGTGGGTCTCGTGGATGCTGGTCGGACCATTTGTTCGTCGGCACTGCACCCGGCCCTAGCAAGGTCGTTCCGGAGCCCTTCAGAAGGGTCCGTCGTCCGTGAGACGTGATCGTGGTGGGGCGCGAGGGGCTCACCCGACGGTTGGTACGACCCTGTTGCGTTTTATGTGATACGGATTGTGGGACAGTGCACTGTATTTGTGGCCCCCTTTCGCCTTGTGACGTGAGGATGAAGGAGTGTCGGGAGGAGGCTCATGACCGTCTTGTGGTGGGACCCCGTGTGCCTGTCGTCGGCCCTCCCCGTCTCAGACGCCGACTGACCCTGTGCCTCCGTTTCCAGCCTTCAGTTTGACCCGGCTCCCAGACGCGGAGAGCCTCACGTGACGCGCCGCACGCCGGACTACTTCCTGTAGACGGCGCCGACCGGGCCGGCGCCGCCGCCGGCGACGGACGGCCGTCAGAGGAAGGCCCGCGGGCGGCGGCTCGGTGACGTCACGCGAGGCGGCGTGAGCGCCGCGCGGCCGGTGGTGACCACTGTCAGAAGACGTGACATGACGGGGCGTTGGGGCGGCGGCGGCGGCGGCGGCGGCGGTGGACCTTCGCCGGTCCGGCGCCGCCGTCGCCGCGCGGCCGCCGCCCTCCGTCGGACATCATACAACTGTTACATGTGCGTGTGTGCGCGCGAGCGGGCGAGCTGGCTGCGTGGCTGAGCCCTTCTCCCACCCTCTGTCTCTGTTTCTCTGTCCGTCTCCGCCTGTCCCCTCCGTACCGCTCTCTGTTGCTCCCCCGTTTGTGACACCCCCACAGGCACGTGTTAGACATAGCCCAGGCATTTGGCCTGGGGAGGCGTCGGATCCGGGTACATTATGTTGAAAATACTAATAAATTGTCGTGATAAACGCCGCGTTTGAAGCCGTGGAGGGCGGGACGGAGCTTGGCTGCACTGTCGCTGCCGGTTGTTCGGCTGACTTGCGGTGTGACGTCCAAGAACAGGAAAAAGTGGGGTTGTGGGGCCTCGTCGCGGCACTACTTATACGCCGTCACAGTGGCGTGACGGAATCTGGGCAACTCGGGCGACTGTGTAGAAAGAGCATGTGCTTCAGCGGCGGCCTCCCCTCGTGTAGCCGGCCCAGCATATCGTAAAAACCCGTGTGTTGTACCTCGGCGTGAAACCGATCCGACAACGAAACCATGCCAGCGTAGCGAAGCTCCTTCGCTGCCAGGCCGGCGTGATGTGACGACACGAAAGACGAGGCCCCCCCCTCACTGCTAGACCAGAAGAGTCCCCCTGCCGTTCTGGACTGAAAGCACGAGCGGTGTTCGATCCCTCACTGCCTATGCCATCACTTGTGCAGATCTTCGCGAATACTGGGGTGGTCTCTCAATATGATTTTGAACAGTCCCTTTCCAGTCGTATCATAGGTCTGAAGTTAGTACATTCGAAAAATGGCAGTGTCTTACAGACCCTCCCATTAGGTAGTCGCCATTTCAATCGCAAACTGCCAGTTTCCGTGCTGCGCGGTCCCACCGTGCGAAGCGTACAAACGTATGCAATAGGGGTGCGAGTCCCGGTACTCTACGCACACCATCACATTGTCGGTGTTTGTATTACCACTGCAGAAGCAAAAACGCGATGAACGCGAGAACACTGAGCCAACATTAGCGTCGGGCGACGTCGTCCGTACGCAAAGAGGAAACGGCAAGACTGTTGCAGAAGAACAACACGTGGGGGAAAAACGCTTTCTTGCGGCAATCACCGGGCTTCGCGCGGCGCACCGTCAGGCGGGAACACGCTCCGACTTGCCCAGAGGACGGAGAGCCAATCTGTGAGCCCGGCCAGGGGGTGCGCAGACGGACCCGGCGCTGGACACGCGCGTCACGCGCTCCAGGCTGGCTGGCGAGAGTATCTCAGATAGTTACAAACTTTGCCCCTAAATTTCGTTTGGTTATGTATTTGAATTTGAGGCTCGTCGTACTAAATAATGAGCATTGCCGGCTGAATCACAGCTAGCATGAATTGCTCCGCGGAGCAGTCAAGTAAGTTGCTCTTTGACTTACGCTGCTCTTCTAAACAAGTGCATCGGCATAGTCACAAATTGGAGGCTTCCAAGATTACCAGCAATTAGTGCCATACTCGGGGCTGAAAATTCCACGAAAAAATGAAACAATCCAGCTCTTGGGACGTGTCGAAAGCGTTCACTGTACAACACACGTAACTATGGAGCCCTGCCCCGGTATCTTGACAGATATCACCTGGCGGCCATTTCCCGCTATCAGGGCCTCGAGACGTCCTCAGCCGACACACTGGCCGCACGTGACCTCAGGGGCACATCACGGAGAAGAGGGAAAGAGACATTCTCGGGCGTCCGGCTGGTAAACCTGTCGGGTCCTGCAGGGGATTCCGCCAAGCGTCACCAAACGTTGTGGATTTCGCAAGCGGTGTTGCAGTGAAAGCAGAAGCGCAGCCAAGGGACAGCCACCTTTACGCCTGCATTTTTTGTGAAAACCATTGCATACTTCCCCGCAGGCGGGTTTCGTATGATTTCAGTTCACTCTGAGCTCCGCCTCCCCCCCCCCGCCTTAAGAAATTGTAAAGAGTAATGAGGTCACGGTGCCGTGCGCGGCTCCGGGCTCACACATCGGAGCGCCGTCTCGGAGCGCCGCCGCTAGGGGGCAGTGTGAGCCGCGGCCTGTGCGGCCGCCAGGAGGCGGCGAGGGCTGTGCCCCGGCGTTGCGGCCGCCAGGTGGTGTCTGCGTGTGTAGCCCGCCCATCGGAGCAGTTCGCACCGTGGCTTCCTTGGGGTAGGTCCTGCGGGTATTTGGCTAAAAAGGGTAACGGCATTTAGGGGGTGGAATTTCTCCTATGTTTCGCATTGCGTTTTGGTGTGAATCACTGTTCATATGTGTTCGACCGCATTACTTTAGTGTAAATGTTCGGTTGTTAATATAGCTTTTGAGAATGAACTGTGAGAGTTTCCCCTCCTTCGTGCGATCTGCCGAGGCTGCTCTACGGTGAACGCTAATCAGCCAACCGGGCTGCACGTAACGACCGTGTGGCAGGCGGTGCAGTAGCGGTAGCCCTGTTGTGTCTGTTGAGAGACCTCGCCAGTGGACCGAGTCATGAACGAGAAGCTGAGAGGTCTGGCGTCGCCGGCTGGTGCAAAGCGCGGGTCGGTGGCGTGTAAAAACGCGTGTCTGGCATAAAATGCGCGTGCGTGTCTACAAAAATCCTGGCTGCATCCTGAATGAAAGACACCATAAAATAGCAATACCCTCCCAGCTACGTGGTCCCGCGGGGACCCTAAACGTAATTCTGGCGCTTAGTTCCGCCTCCAGCTTGCATGACCATATATTTGTTGTCTGATGAAGTATGTATGTCTCCCCCGCCCCCGCCCCCGCTCTCCTTCGCTCTGCACCCTCGTGCTGCATTGTCTGTGAAGGTCAGTAATTGGTCCGGCCAGTTTGCTGTAGTTTCCAGGGTTTGGTTTTGTGAGGGAAGCGATATCATGTAAACAGACGCCGACCACTCGTCTGGTGCGATAGCCCAAACTAGGGATGCACCGGATCGGGATTTTTGAAATCGGCCCGAAACCCAGATGCCGCAGGGGGGGTGGGAGGTATCCGGCCGGATATCCGGCCGGATACCGGATATTATGGATAACTATTTTTATTTGATATTTGTTGCTGGAAAATGAGACGAAAAATGACTGCGCTGGAAAAGAAAGGCCTGAAAAACTGGAAAACAACCTAGCAATAACTCTGTATCCTTCAGAGTTATTGCGAGGTTCCACATGTTTCCACATTCCACAAAAAAAGAGCAACTAAAGAACACAGCGATCATAGCATAGATCACCGATCACCATCTCTGTCTAAAGGCAAAGGGCAAAGGCTCCAAAATGCGCAGAATGCCATTACAGCGCCTTGGTAGACCTCAGATATCTGGCTTGATAAGCATTCTGTACAAATACTAAGGTGCGTCCACTGAAGTATATTGTCCTTAGCCAGGGGCGCAGCCAGGAATTTTTTGAGGAGGGGGCCCGGAGCCCAGTGTGAGCTGAAATCATACGAAAACCGCCTGCTGGGAAGACGATGTGTAATGTTTTTCACAAAAATGTGTGTCTAAGGAGGAAGCCCGGGCCCCGGGCCCGTCTGGCTGCGCCAATGCCCTTAACACTTGCCGGTATGGGACCTTCTGCATAAGGCGGACGTATAGGGGAGAGGGAAGTTGGTACGATCCCCCAGCCATTTCAACACCTTGCGTCCTAGAGCGTCGCGGAAGAAACACCGTGTTGCACGTGACGAGATCTCACGACTGGCACCCCTTCTTAAGGTCTCAGGTTCACGGATGATTTTCCACATCGGGTCAAATGTCAAAAATTGGCAGAAAGTGGTACTTTCTGAGTTAAGTGCAAATGAACGCTAAAAGGAATAAATGTATGATGAAACGGACGGATACCATAATGTTCGTCAATCAATTATGAGTCTCTCTGTACACCACATGATTGTATTTAACTCCTGAGTCCGACTCCAGGCCATGCTAGGCCAATCCTTGTCAAGCGGGTCGTCCGCTTCAATGCGTTCTCGGAGCTGCAGAAACATTTTTTGTACACAGTTAAA